>VZTI01000231.1:455635-477816 GCA_013397865.1 Struthidea cinerea
TTTTTTTTTTTTTTTTTAGAGAATACAATGTTTGAGAAAGATTTGGCATGTGCAGAAGTTTGTGAAACCCATTCCTCAAATATTGGCTCCTGAAATATTGTGATGTCAGAGGGATTGTTACATACTGAGTTTCTGCATTACGAATGTACCCAGAGTAATGAACAAAAACCACGCTTGATTGTTCATGATACGTGATTACTCAGGAGACTCCAGTAATAAGCATGTGCTCCCCATCAGGACTTGCATACAGCTTCCTAATACTGATGGAAATGATATGTACTGAGCAGATGGGACAGACCATGCTCACAACTTGAAAAAGGCTTTGCAAGGCCTTCATCATAAGTGAATTCCAGTTTTCTGGGTTTCACGTTGGAATGGCAATTTAACTTCATATAGAGTAAATGTAAACCAACTTGTGATGATGTGACTAACTGCAAATTACTTTTCATAGCTGCTACTTTTTCAGCTGGGATGCAGAAGTTGCCTTAGATTAAACTTGAAACTTCTCCAGTGACAGTAAAGTGCTGTCTAAAATAACTAATAAAATGCAGATGGGAGTGGAATAAAAGCTGGGTTTATACATAAGGAGGCATTGTATCAGGAAGGGTAGTCTCTGCGCAGAGGTTAATATTTGTATAAATAACTGTTATTGAATACGAAGTGCAAATTTAATCTATGCAAGTCATTGTATTTCATGTAACTTTCACTTGACAGTTAGTGGCAGTCATGAAAATGCATACTATCAAAATAGTATGACAAAACTTATTAAGTACATTTTCCAGCACAGTATTTTATTGCTGTTGTTTTGATGATTGAACAATTACATTGCTTTCCCCTACTTTGTGTCTTTGCAAAATCTATTCTGCTGTACCACAGACCTAAGAAAAACCACGCAATGTTATGATTTTTTTTTACCTAGTCAAGAGGCTGGAGCTGGTGGTCTTTTCTCTTGGGCCTTCATAGATGTGCAATAATAGCAGGTAATAGCTAAGCTCCATTAGCCACTGCTTATTTGTTTAGGTAGTTGTTGGCAAGGACTAAAGGATTCTAGAGATGTACTATTTGTCTTGTGTTGGATTTGGAAGGAGAAGGCTGTAGACAGCCAGTTTTGCATGAATAATACAATAAAAGTATTATATATGTTATTTCAGTTGCATGTTATGTTTCTTCTACAGGCAATTTATAAGTGGATTTATATTATGCAAATAAAGGCTTTAATTTCCAAACCCTCTGATGTAATAGTTTGGAAACCTAGCTACTTTGGTGTAGGATGCACATGAAGACCAGCTATTTTGATGTGGGATATCTGAAGAATTTCTCTCCTATTGCCAGGTTTAATTTCGGTTGTGTCTAAGTGTGTAGCAGAAGAAATTCCTGCTGAGCAGGATTTTCAAGTCATCAGTGTATGCAGATCCCAAGTGCCTTTTTTCCTCTCTAGAGTGGAATAGAACACAACACACAGGTTTTTTCAATCTCCTGGTGTAGCTGGTAGGCTCTTCTGCTTGATATTAATAGTCAGTACCATCATGACTCCTAAATGAGGTGATTCCTTCTGTGAGTCATTAAAAGGCTGATAAACAGGCCCTCCCCCAGACAAGAGCAATGCATCCATCTGTGCTGTGTCAGCTGTACTTAAACAGGTGAGACTGAAAAACCAGGAAGTGGTAACTTCTCTCCATTTTGGTTGTGTAGGGTCCTTGTTCTCTAAGAGAAATTTTTGTCTGAAAAGTTTATATTAAGAAGTGAAAATATTTAAAGAGTCAACACGGCACTGACTTAAAGGCATAGGCATTGGCAGAGTGATTGGTTATTCAAGCTTTGCAGTGAAGCAGGGAGTTTAAAACTCCAGACATTAGTGCTTAGGACTATCTTTGTGAAGTATGCAGGGAAAAACTAAATCTGATGCCCTGTCTCTCCAATTCACACAAAAACAGCACTTCAACCAACCACAAGTTTATTCTGGATATTCAATTGAACCTTGTTTAATATTTATTTCTACTCTAGACCAACATTACAGGCAATGAAAAATTGAGAAAAATTACAGGCTCAGAAATTGAGTTTAGTTTACATTAATTTATGATCAAATAGTTTCTTTGATTGCTTCAAAGGTGGATCTTAAATCACTTAGAAAGAACTAATATTTTTCATACTTATACATTTGGTTGATTAGAAATCAGTAGGAATATTGTCTGCCACAATTTAAGAGAAATTAAGATGCAGATAACCAAAGGCTTGACTTTGCATGTCCTTTCACATGCCTTTTGAGTCTTGTGCCTTTTCATCAGCTGAAATCTGGAGCAGAGGAGGTTAAGTTATATCCCTAGGGGTACCCATTGAGCCAGGAGTGGGGTTAGAAATAAGCACCAATAATCCAGATCTCTAGTCACCTTGAGCTGCTTCATCACACTCCCTCTAGAACTGCTCACATCTCACTACTGTGCAATGCTGTAAATGGTAGTTTGGAGGGGTTCATTACCAAAATCTTCATTATTTTATTTTTCTTGCTGCTTGTTTTTGTTTTTTGGTTGTTTTTTTTTTTTTTTCCTTTATCCTATTTAATCTCTTGTTAGAGAAAATAATAGAAAGTAAGTCCATGCAAGATATTTACCCACAGAGGGAAAACTGGGAAATGTCTCCCTTTTTTGGAAGTCATAACTGCAAAAGATATTATGGTGGTGGGAGAACAGAGCTAAGCTTGTGTATAAGCTCAGGGATCTTATGTGCCAATGCTGAATTTGACTGACAAAATAGTAGGATGATGTTTGAGACAAGAACTGCCTTTTTGTCTGGCAACACAATAGGATCTTCTTCTTTGATGGATTCTCAGCACTACTCAGTATAATAACATGATAATTGGTCCCAAAGAAGGAATGAGTACGATTGGATGGTGGTCTTTGGGGGCCCAGTTGTATTATATCTAATCTAATTACGTCTGATACTGACTTTTTAATACATATGGTTGCTATTTCCTTGGCTTGGAACTGAGGCTTATATGCAAGCTTGATATTTGCTTGGTCTCTGCTCTAAAAGCACACAATTTTTTTTCTTGGGAGAAACCCCAGCTATATCTGTCTCATGTCATGCCGTATTCTAATTCAAAACTAAAACTGATTTGTTCCAGAAGATGTCTTGAAGCATAAATATGTTGTGGCTTGTGGAAATGTGGGAGGTGTGATGGAAAGAGCAAATGTCTATAGATTGTACTTCAAAAAACCACTGCAACTTGCTACAGAAAAGACATAGTAAGTTATTGCTGCCTTGGAGCAACAATCCGCAGCAGGCATTCACCCTTTTGCATGGGACAATATAAACATTTTAGTGGATTTATGAGCATAAAGGAGCATCTGGAGATGATGAGATTGTGTAAGACTAATTTTAGAGTCTGAATTAAACTAACTCCATAGCTACAAAAGTCACTGCCATGTTTTCTGCTCTTGTTTAAAAGATGTCTATGGACCACAGCAAGCCCAGATTTCCTAACAAAATGGAACAGAAAAGTCTAGTGCACTACTGCTGGTGGTGGTGTGGTGGGCACTGGCTTATTGAGAGGATTACAAAAATCCTTCATGAAAGATAGTTATGCAATCAAATTTCTGAGGCAAGTTTCTTCTCAGCTGTTAGCATCTGGGTTCCATTTTGCCATGAATAGGTGACTGTCTCTTGGATTTATTTGTTTCTCACTTTTTAATAGAGAGTATAGCATGAATTCCTGTTTGCTAGGAGGCAGCTGTTGTTTTTCTTTTTCCTCTTGTATTTTACCATTGTCTTCCAGCTTCAAATAAGCATATTAGAAATGAAACATATCAATAAAGTTAGTGCTGTGTGATGTACTAATGCAGTAGGTAGGGAAATAAATTTGTTTGAAGTCAGTTTCGGTTTTGGAAATTTAACTTGCTCCCCTGAAGTATCTCAAACAATGAAGTGTACGTTCTGTTTTGTGTTTAATTTCTTCTTTTTCCTCTTTTCCCAGTGACTCTTACTAGTGAAAGGCTTCCAGCCTAGCAGTGATGGTTACTGAAAGTTCAAATAATAGAAGGCTCAGTATGAGAAGAAACACATAGCCTCTTAGGAGCTCAGAACCTCCAGTACCATTGACTTAGAGTGTTGTGTCATAGTTTTGGCAATCATCTCTTCCAGAAGTGACTGATGCACAAGTGGAAGCTGGAAGATACTGATGACCTCACAATGATTAATAAGTAGATCACAACCTGCATCATTTTCTGGGTCCTCCTGGCAATATCCTTAAGGCTTGGGGATGAAAAGGATAAAATCCTTTTAAAACAATTAGAATTTTGTCATTAACTTGAAGTGGGGAAACATATAGTCATAAAGTACCAGGCCAAAACTGTGCTTCTAAACATAGGAGAAATAAAGTTGAAAATAAGTCACTCTAATTGAGTAGTGGAAATCAAAATGCAAAACAAGCCTTTGGATGATATGTTCAATATGCTTTCTACCAGCTCCCCAGTAAAACAAAGGTAGTTCATGACCAGTGAAGCCTGTTTTCCTGTGAAACCATTTTTTGAGGTTAACTGAACTTTGATATTTAAAACAGTATGTGAGTCTGGTGGAAGCTTTCTCCATCACGTAATGAAGCAGTTAGGTCTTTTTCTTCCACAGATTTTCCATGTTTACTCATGGGAATGCCAAGAAAATTTTACTCCTCTATTCATTTGACCTATATTTTTTATGGAATGGAGATCTCAACACTACTGAGTTTCTAAAAAATGCACCTGAAACTTCCGATCATAAATGTGATCAATATTGGCCAACAATTTGAAGAGGTTAGGTTGGCATGGATGCCCGTGGTTTAATCCTCAAACCATGCTCCCCAACCTCAAAATCAAGGGAAAAAAATGAATGTGTTATTTCTAACGGAGAACCCTTTTAAGAGCAACCAGAGATTTTATACAACAGGAGCTGCTTAGTGGTAATAACGCTTCATTTATTAGATAATAGGAATTCTAAACAGTTTTCTAGAGGAAAGAGATTTGTTTTTGTCAGCAAAGCTCTACTAGTTACTGGTTCCAGTGCTTCCCTATGTTTCTTAATGTATTGCCCAAAGCAGAAAAAAGTTTGTTTAGAAGTGAAAGAAATGCCAGATACCACCTTCCTCTCCTGCAGCCACTCTGGAGCAATTCTGACAATAGGAGCTATCCTTACAAACTGAGACAGGAATAAATTTTCAATGGAATCTTCAAGAAGGAGAAGGTTGTGCAAGCTTTCTGCTAGTTATATTGTGTTTGAATGAAAAGTGTTTGTGTTCCACGTTTAAGTGTATAGTCTTGTCTTTTTTTATGACTGGATTTAGAGTGTCTATCCACCATAATTTATCTGCATCCTAATCTTGTCCTGTCTTGGATATGTTCCTTGCTGACTTCACTGAGAACATCCTTCCCTTCCTGTCATGTTCAAATTTTGTCTGTTGATTTGGCCATATTACCTTCTCTGCTGCCTCAAGGAACTGGCAAAGCTTCACTCCAGCCTGTATTTTGTTTTTTATCTTGCACTTCTGTTCTTTTCCAGCCATGCTAAGTTCAGCGTTGTTAAAGTCTTTCTAGAGCTATTGCTGTGGTTTTGCCTTTAGTGCAGGGCAATGTGAGGTGTGAGTTCACAGGACAAACACCTGAGGAGTCACATTTTCTTTAGGGGGCCTTCAAATTCAACTTGCGATAAATATTTGTCTGGAGAGAGAGAGGAGAGGGACTGCAAAACTTGTTGTGCTTGCCTCACCTATTTGCTATTTTAAGATTTCAGACTTCTCAGGTGTAGGTGACTGCATTTCTTGTAGTAATCACATTCTTTCATGGCGTTTCAGACATAGTGCAGGTCTGCTCTTCCATTTCAATTCTCATGTTAAATAGGAACATTGACATTTGTTGTGCTAGCCGTTAGTCATTCCATTTGCAACCCATATTCATTTTATGATGGATTATTTAAGAACTTTTCCAGGATTTTTTCTTAAACTGTTAATGTACTTGAGGACCAGTGAGAGGGGAGGGTAGTTAGTGAGATTTGAGCTTCTGCGATATGAATGACTTCCACTGGTTTTTGGTAGGAGGCTGTTGCACAGATCATGGAAATCTGTTGGTGCCAGCCAACAGCCTGTGACAGAGCAACAGGCTCAGCTTTTACAGAATAGATTTTTTTTTGTGGGTTTTTTCAGGTTTTTTTTTTTTTTTCGTTTCTGTTCATTAATTTTTTTCTCCATTATCTCTGTTGAGTATACATATTGAATTGGAGATACCCAGCAGTGCTTACTGAAGGCATTCACATGTCAGGAGCCAGACCTTCCATACACTTTTATATTACCTATAAGTGTTGGGTTCATTCTCTGTGCCTTTTGCTTTTAGGTGGGTGTATTCTGATTTTTTTTTTTTTTTAACTGATTGAGGAAGTTATCATGACATGCAGTTTTTGAGAGTAGTCAGCAACCTACTGTGGCAAGGTGACAGGAAACTAAATTTTGATTAAGTACTGTGTCTGAGTTGAGGTGTAACTACTAAAAACCTGTAGGTGCCATGTTAGACTGTGCAACACGCCCAGTGCTTCAGCAGCCTCCATTGATTTTAAATGTGTATTAGCTTTGTTTCTGTTGCTGCAACTCTACTTTGACTTTTTTGGAATTAGAAAAGATGTGCCAACCTCCATGCCATACGCCTGTTACTACTAATGCCTATGGGTTTTTTTCAGTCTCATATGCTTTCATATGTAAATTGGCTATCGAGTTCCACCCTCAGTTTTAACCTGTAATAACTTCCTTGCTTACAGTGCCATTTTCACTGGTGTAATTTAGATCAGAATCTGGATGCATATGTAAATGTGTGCATGTATGCACACACGTAATGTCTGCTTTTTAACATATATATATACATAGATATATATACGCACTTTCTTTTTACAGTTGAAAATGAGAGGGAGAATCTGTTGATTAATTATATACTGATCAATTTTAGAGCAACTAACAGGAGGAAAATAAATCATTTGAAGTAGAAGGTGGATTTTGGGATCATGTACACACACACACACCTTTACAATGTATTCCAGTTCTTGTCTGTCCAAAGCAGGAACTTTTCTTCTTCCCCTGACTTTCAAATCTAAATTTTTTGCGAGTCTCAAATCTCATTTTTAGTTGACTTTGGTGAAAATGGTGGCAGATATATTATTAAAAAAAAAGAAAAGAAGAAAGGGAAGAAAACCCCCTCAAAACAGCTACGCCAGCCCCCACTTCTATACCACCAGCACAAACATGGAACATATTTTAGCAGAAGTGCCCCAGCTCTATCATATGTGCTGTGCAGAGTCATCATGGCCATGGTGCATAGCTGAGAGCCGGAAAGCAAACAGCTGCTGTAGCCTGATTTGAGTTAAAATAGTGTCAGTGTTTAGTCTGGCGCAGTGCTTCAGGAGAGATTGGCAGCTGGGTCAAACAAAGTCATTCCATTGGCTCCCTTCCCAGTAAGCTTCTGCTAGTATTTAGGTACTAGTGCAGCCTAGGCCCCTTTTCTCAGGGATAGCCTAACATCTGACCGCACCCTCTTTGCTTTTTAAAAAATGCCTTTTCACTCTTTAAGATAAATCCTCTATTATACAATCTGCCACTAATTGTGTGTTAAGACTGTTTTTCTCTCGAAAGCTGACGCATCCTGCTCTCAACGTGGTGTAGAAAGCGGGCTGTTACAGTGCTGGATTAATAAAAGGGGCCTTTATGGTTTGTGAAAGAATATCTCTGTGCTTAGGCAGGAAACTTTTTGATCCACAGAAAAGCCAGACGACATCTAGGTAAGGCCGTGTATCAAATCTGCTTTTATGGGAGAGTGGGGCAGCGAGCGCTGTTAATTGCAATTGCTTCAAGTTTGCATGCCCATTTTGATAAGCATTTTAGAAAGTTTAGGAAATAGCTGCTCCTGCGTCTCGAGCCCTGTCTCTCCTCCCTCCTCCTCACTCCTCCTATGCCTTTTACTGCTTGCAAAAGCTTGTAATGATCTGCTTAGTTTTCGCTGGAATACGTGCGGGTGCTTCGCTTCTTTTTGGAGAGGGGTTTCTTGCAGAGGTGCAGAGCAAAAAAGTTCTGCTGTCGGACCCAAATGCTGTTAGAAGTGGAGTGGCTGGGGAGAATTTGCAGGGAAAGCTTTCCACTGTTACAGACTGCCTGTGCAATCATTTAAAAGTAGTTGAAAACTGCTTTGAACTAACAAGGGTTTAATTACGGAAAAGTTTAACGTGGCGATGGAAGGAATATTAAGTAAGTTGCCTTTGTTTCATACTTTTTAATTTTAGTTGTTGCTTTAGCCTGTTGGGTCACATTTTTTGTCAGCGCTGAAGGCTGCCATGAATTGGTAATGAGGGCCCCTTTTGCACATGATTTTGGCACTTGGCCAAAATCAACTTCCCAAGGCAAGCTTTCTCTAAAAGAACCTGAAGCATTTTTTTGTGATTAGGAATCATGTCTGAAAGCTGCCACAACCAGTTGTGTAGGCATGTCAAAATGACTTTATACAGTATATCTGAAGCATTCGGGGGGGAGGGTCTGTTTTTTCCTCGTGTACCAAATTGTTGCTATTATCATTCTAAATTTCCGCAGCTTACGCACCTCCAAAAACCAGGCTACAGAGAGCTAAGGCATAATGAGGATCGTTGGTATCTTTGTATTTTTCAACATGCCAAAGCAGCACTAATTGTCACATTTAAGCAAGATACAGTATTAGGGGTTGCTTAAAACACTTGTGGACTTAAAGCAGATGAATCTTTAAAGTTTTAATCTCAGTAAATTATGCTCATTGAACAGTAAGTAATGATATTTTCGAGAAGTTTCTTTGTTTGAATTGTATGAGTGGAGCTTTTTGATATATCTATTTTAAAAATACATGCCTGGATCCACTGGGGGGAAATTTGCAAGGAAAATCTTGGATGTGCCTTTGGATTTATCCCATTTCCTTGAAATCTGGGTATGGGTCTGATCTGTGAGACAGGGAACAGGAGCTGGGTAGTCCTTTGTTTTTAAAAAGGGGGAAAGGGAGTTAGTCTAAACATTAATAAGGAGCTGCAAAAGTTCACGTTTCAAGTGTGCTCAGAGTTCTGAAATTTGTGGAGATCATCAGTGCAATAAATGGGTGATTATTCCTCACTGATACTATATAAACAAGTTTGGCACTGTAAGTGAATACATTATTATTGTACACTTGAACGTTCTGTGAATTTAATCTGTGAATTGGAAATTAAGGACCTCCTATTACATGCTGTGTATGCTCTACCCCAGTGTCGTTTCCACGTGTGTCAATGTAAAGACAAAATGCATTAGGCAGCAATTTTGCCAGGTATTTTTATTTTAGATTTCTGCACTTGTGGCTGTAGCCGAGGAGTTGCTCGTTCCTTCCTATGTGTGTTGTTTATTTATAAGCAACACCATCTTTCGGCAGCAATATCGATATGGAACAGCCTTTTTGCACCTTCCCCTGCCCCCCACCCCCAGCCTTGATCCCTTTTGCTGCTGTTAAAATGGGCTTTGCAGGTATTGTGTTTCTTCTGTTAAACTGTATTTTCTGTAAGGTGTTGGGTGCGTGTGTGTGTGTGTGTGTGTGTTTCCTTTATTACATAATGCAAGACACAGCCACACTGGGAGAAAGCTCGAGCTTTACAGACTCCTCGGAACCGGTACTTTCATGTAACTTGGCTGGGAGAGTTTGTTCATTGTTGCACTGCAGCAGACTGAGTTACAGTACTCAAAAGTCTCCTACAAGTTTAACTATAGCAAGTTGTATTTGCAATGGAAATAAGCAGACGAGATGAACATGTTGCAAAAGAATAGATGGAGAACATTAGTAAAATAAAACTCGTATAATTTAATTGCATTTTTCTGGGGCTTTTGTAAAGTTTTACAACAGGGGAAAAATACGTCACTGTTGAATCCTATTTTAATGTAAAGCATCACCAGAAAATGATCATACTTGGTGCAAATGAAAATGTGATATAGCAGAGTTTTTCGCAAATCATTATGGAATTTATTTGCTGGTGTGTGGAAGTTAATTTCTCCTGAGTTACTGAATTAGGTACTGTTAATTTAAAATACGCAGATACCCACCTTGTAACTGCAAACCTAACTTTAAAATGTTTTACTATGATATTCCTAGTTTTGCCTAGAATGCTTTACTGTGAAATAATGAACACATCCTAGTGTACTACTTCTAGAGGTTTTCTTTTCTATTTTGGTTGGTGAAGGGCTGTGTTATAAATCACAGCAAGTTAGTTTCTAAAAACTTTGTGAACAGTTTTTAAATCCAGAGTATTTTTTTTTTGATAGCATGACTGAAATGTAAAATCTAATCTAATATACGAAGTAATAAAGTTTTTCTTAAAAACTTAAAACATTATAAATTTGGCTTTTGATTGCAGACACCAAATAAACATTTTCCTTCATCAAGAAATCTATTGTCTGTATGAACATACAAAAAAGTCATGTTTTCATCAGATAAATCAGCATTCTGTATTCAGAAGTTTAAAATGCATAGACACTACATTCTATTTTTAAATCCAAAACCAGTAGATTAATATTTCTTTATAAATAGGTTGATAAATAAGTGGTTAGTTACTTTTCCTGAGATTACAAAAAGTGAAGAATATAAAGTATTCTCCATTGTGCCATTTTCACTTTTAACAGCCCTCAGGAATTATGTGTCTCTAATCTTCCTACTTGGAGGGCTTTATGTTTTTTATTTGTTTGCAAACATATCGTGAAAGAGTGCAATTATAAAGCTTAACTTCGTTGTAATTTTGTATCTTAGATTTTGCTCCACAGAACTGCTGAACTCTCAGTTACCCATTTCAGTGCAGTAAATCAATATATTTTCCATTCAGAAAACTAATTCTTGCTTTTTAGTTGGTATTTTTATTGATCATTAGACATTAATATTTCATATTTTAGTAGTGCAGTGTAAGTGGGACATACTGCTACGCTTTTGAATAAAAGTTACAAATGTATTTACAAAATACTTTTACTTATATAAAAAAAAACGCTAAACATCGTGGAACACTCAGTTTATCAAGAAAACATTGGTCTTGTAAAAATTGCTTTATTTCTCAGTAGATTCTGCTGCATGTTTTAAAACTTTAGAAATCAAACAGGGCTGTTTTGTTTTGTCTTATGGGTTTGTTGTTTTTTTAGCAAGGATTTCATTCTTATAAACTAAGCACTTTGTTCTATATGTTCTAAATTCCAGCAATGAGATAAATAAATTGCTGGATTGGATGGAACATAATTATTGAATTTTGGCAGAACTTCAGTGAACTCTGCCATGAAAGATTAATGTGCACAGTGCGCTCTTAGATTCTAAAGTAACCGAGTAAGATAAGGGGAGTGCATAACAGGCTCCAACCTTTGTGGTTTAGAGAAAATAGAAAACCATGGGCAAATGTTAACTTTTGGTATAAACTGCTAATGATAATGTTTTGTCATCTGGGTGATAAAAACTACAGGAGTAGACAAGAAAATCCAATTTAACACAAATTCCCTCCACTTCTTTCTTGCTCTGCTTCCCATTTTTCATTATTAGAATAGCCACGGTTGCTCTATGTTCCTAGGAAAAGGAGAACAGAGCAGGCAGGGCGCTTGCAGTATCCAGTAATGTAATGTCCTGATGGAATCCCTCCATATCCGCATGTGTTGTGTGTGGGTTTTCACTACAGGCACGTTTTTGGTTTGTGATTATGGTGCATTGATTTCAGAATACAAGTAAAATTGTACTGGCTGGATGAAGGCTACATGGAATACTCTTAGTGGTTGTTATTATTCCCTCTCTCTTCTTTCTCTATCAAACCTTGACTGTTTAAAACATTTGCTTCAACTGACAAATTGTGGTTATAATCACAAAATCTTTTTCCTGTTGGCTTTTAAATAATTACTGTGCCCAAATAATGTTTTTAATTGAGAACAAAGATGCATTGTCCTGCCAGTCAGGCTCTGTTGGCAGGACCAATAGGATTGCAAAGACTTTTTAGTATTTTCAGTCAGTTCTCTATAGGGGAGAACAGGCACGACATCCACCCTGCTCTGGGGAAAGCGCTGCCTCTTTGCCGACTGCTCCCTGCTCCTGGGAGCAATCCCTCTGCCTGCTCAGCCTCTCCAGCACCCTGAACCTGAGCCCACGTGTTTTCCCTTCCTCAGATATGTGCAGCCCCAAGCACCAGCCCCTGCACCTGGCCCCAGAGCTGGTTTCCAGCAGGGCTCAGGGATGGCAGCACGATGGGCAGGCTCCAGCGTGGTTGCAGACATGGGGGCTGCCTGACTGGCTGGGCATGGGGGTATGGCTCAGCGCACGCAAAATGACTGGAATCAGAGGGAGTGAGGCAGGGAGGATGCATCCATGGTAGGATTTTTCCTCTGTTTGCTCCTTGCTTCCACACTGTTAACCTGCTGCTAAGGCCGAGTGTGCTCGGCTGAGTGTTTTAAAATGGCAGATATCCAGAATCTTGAGTATATTTCGTGACTTCAAAGACATTTCATCTCTTCTTCCCGGTCACATCCTTAAGCTCATGATGACAGCATTACAAGCGGGATAGTTAAAGAGGAATAAGGGCAAGGGACTGATCCGGTGCCCATTGCAGTCAGCAGAGAGAATCCCCATGACTAGGTGTCTTTGGATCCCACACCCTGTGACCTGGCTGCTCTTCCCCGTTAGTTCCGGATGACACTAGCATGACTAGCATTGCCATCCTAACTCAAGCAGCTTCCTTGTCTTCACTGGCACTCTTCAAAGAGGAAGGTTTACCGAATAAAAGGCTTGAATGTGCCTTCCTTGTGTTGTAAAGAAGCAGTCTGAGTATTTACAGTCCTTTCCCTTGTCCTTCTCCCCTTCTAGAAATGAGTCTTGTTCCTGACCTTGATTTATCAATTCATATCACCATTTCAAGTGGAGTTCAGTATGTGCAGCTACCTGTCTTCTAGTGCATCCCCATTAAAATGCTGCATTTGTGTATGTCCAAGATGAAATGAATTTACATTCTAGGCCTATTGTTTGGATAATCAGGCATAATTTTCTCTCAGCAAGGTTGATTCCAAAATACCTTCATCTTCAAACAAAAAAAGGATATTTTTATCTTTTTTAGAGTACCGTAGGGTGCTTCAGTCTTTGTTTGCCCTATAAATGTGTTTAGTTGGGAAACCTCTAACAAGTTATATTCAGAGTGTGTCTGTATTTTAAAGTAGACAATGATCCTTTTTTCTTTCAAGTAATTCACAGAAATGAACTTTTTTTTTTAGCAATGTTAAAATGTTACCACAGATAACTAAAGAATAGTAGTAGGACTATTGTGACTTCTTTGCATGGGTAATAAACGTATTGGCAGTGTGAAATCAAGTTGTGCTTTTACAGCAGTGGGGTTATGGACTGTTGAAATACTCAATCTTAGAATATTATAGATACTTCTGCAAAAGTTGTATATATGACCCAGTGAACACCCCCTATATAATTTTAATGCCTAATAGTTGGCTGAATGTTGAAACGCCTACCATGTGTCGCATGTGAGGCTCCGAGATGACCAAACAAAAAGGTGCATTAAAGCAAAGCCTGCTGTTCCCCCTCCGCTGACCCGGAGAGTCCTGCCTGCCGCAGGAGCAGCAGCTCCCAGGGGTGCTGAGCCGGGGGCTCCGGGCCCCGCTGCCCTGGAGCAGCTGCGCGGAGCAAGGCGGGAGAGAGAATGGAGCGAGGGCAGGAGCGAAGCCAAGGCACTTGTGGCCGTACAAAGCATTTGTTCTGCCTGGTGGAGAGGGAGCACAGTGGCTGGTTTAGGATCTGAGCTTTGCTCTGAGCCTTTCTCAGAGAGGGGCCAGTGTCTTCCAGCTGCGATCCCAGAGCCCTTGGCAGAGTGCAGAGAAGTTATGCGGGCAGACCACTGGGAGAAGGCTCAGTCCTGTGAGGGATCCTCTGAGGCTTCATGAGTTACAGCAAAATTTAAGACCTGAATTATAGGCTGAAAATATGAGACAGGTGAATGTGGGTTCTTACATATATATAAGTATGTGGAAACCTTCCTTTTAAGCATGGTAATGGATTATTAAGCAGAATAAATTATACTGAAGAGATGTTTCGGTGCTTTTTAAGTTACCTGCACATTGTGCAGGTCGGCAGAGCAAATTATCCTGAAACATAATCTATAAAATGACGTACTTTGTGTTTTACAAACTTGCACATCCCGGTGTCCGTTTCTGAGGAGTCTGTCCCTGGGCATGCCACATCTCCCAAGGGCTGAGCATTACAAATGTTTGACCTTTCCCTTCCCCTGGGACATACAAAATCTTGCATGTCAACATTACAGTCTTCCAAAATATCGAAAGAGTGTTCTGAAGAAGAGTTTTGCAGACAACTGAAACTTTTTTTTTTAATTGTGAGAAATGAGGAACAGTGATGTAAAAAAAAGCTGTTATACTTGGGTGGGGCAACAGGGAGTAAGGGAGGAAGGTTTGAGTTTAGAAAACCCAACCTAGTCATGTAACTCACAATGTTTGCAACCTATGAAAATATTGATGATAGAATTGAAATTGTGCTATGCTGGCAGATCACATCTGGAATTTCTTTTTTGTGGTCTCGGAGCACAGCTGAAGCAGCAGAGTGTTTGACTAAAATACCACTGTATTAATAGTAGGAAATAAACAAACACTGGAAAGGGATTCCAAATACCTACAAGGTATCTCATTTGGGGACATGCATTAGTTTGGTAAATTTCAATTCCCAGACTGGCAATAACGATCGTTACCGTATACCCTTTATGACTTTCAGAGCAAGAGAAGCCAACCTGAGGAGCATGCATATTGTGATACCCGCAGTGGTAAGTACCCTAACTGCAATCAAGTTTATTACATTTTTGTAGAGTAGAGGGCTTTTCAAGACCACACTTGACGCAGCTTAGTCACACAACAGCTTCAAATGGCATTCTGGAATAACAGGGCAGTAATGTGATACAGTCCATAATGAAAATCAGTGTAAAGCACAGGTGGTTGCAAGCATTTGTGTGGTCAGATATAAAACCTTCGCCATGGGTACAAGCTACTGCTTTCCCACTTGAGGAAAGTATAATTAAAAGTGGTTTCCAGATGTGCTGGCACACATCTGCCGTTTTTAAAAGGGAATTTTGCAATTACAAATTGAACTGTATTGCATTCATCGTTATAAAGCTGTTGATGGTTTTTCAGGTAATAAAAAGGTTGGAGGCAGCAACACACCCACTGAAAAATTGAGGTGTCTTTACACAACAGAATTTTGTGTTCACATTGTGTTCTCAGGATTTTTTTCTGTGAGTAGTTCATAGCTGATCTGTAGCAAATATGCAAAATTTTTCTGGACAAAAGTTAACACTTATTTCATGAAAACATGAGAGTTCATTCCTTGCTAATGATTTCATTTTTTACAGGTAGATGTAGCAAATTTGTATAGTTTTGTTTGTTTTCAGTGCAGTTAATAAATGATACTGTAAAACATTAGGATTTAGTTTCTTTAAACAAATTTTCAAGATGAGATAATAATCAGGAAACAAGAAAAATACGATATGTTGAAAATAGACCTTTAATTTTGCTTCACACAGAAAGCAGAAAAAACTCTACTTATAGGCTTCCATGATGCATCCTTAACTGAGCTATCTGGAAGAAAATAAATCAGAAAAAAATTAGAAAAGGTGCTAGGCTTTAAAATATTGCTGAGAGAAGATTTCAGATCTTTTGTTTTAGCTAAATAAAAAACATGTTCGCCCTAATATCCCACTGATTTTGTTAAAGCTAGTCTTTCCCCTGGAAATGTTGTTATTAAAATAAAATCCCTGTTTCAGAAGTAAGTTTTTGCAGTTCTAGAAGTTTTAATTACTGCTGCTGCTTGGAACAAGCGCAAGGGAAGAATGCTGTGCCTGCTGCCTTCTTACTGACCCTTCTCCTAGCACTGCAGAGTTACTCATAACTAGGATTTTGAGTTGGTTTTAAAAAAAATGAAGAATGTGATCTGCTAGTCTGGGGGTCTTGGACTCTTGGCCAGGCTGCTAAATTATAAGAGACGATATTTTAGGATGCCCTGTGTAAAATTGCTTGATGTTTCCACATGTTGTCTTTACTTACTTCCACAGACTTGACTTGTAGCCTCCCTTTTCAAGTGAGAATCTAATCCTTAGCAATTGTCTTAGGGAAATACTGACACTGAGTAAATCAAATGGATTTCTGGATATTTCCTCTTAGTTGGACTCTTTCATACAGCAATTGCTTTTTCCATTTAAATCTTTCTTGACTAAGCAGAATCTAAACTCTCTTTTGAAGTGTCTGAATATCAGAATAATCTGCAGAAGATTTAGTCAGAAAAATGGCCTCTGGACCAAATAATTTTTAATTTAAAACTTAACATGTAGTCTGTACTTATGTTTTTGGATTAGCTTTTCTGTCTGACACCTTGTAAGTTCTTACAAAGGCATTGGTGGATTCAGTGAGAGAAGCAAAAAAACAACCTCAGTAGCAAATTGCCCTTTGTGTTTGATTTTTCTGGAATAACATAATAACTTGCTGTGGTCCTGGTGCTGCTAAACAAGAGTGCTCTGGCTTTAATAATTTCATGCCTCTGAGACAAAGGGTCCAGATCAGCTCATTGCATCTGGTCTGTGAATGGGGGCTTCTTGAGGATACAATGACATGGATGATAATCAATAAGAAGATGATTAATAATGTCATAGTGAAAATGCTGATTTCATCAATACTGGCTACTAGCACACCTGACTTTTTTTAAATATATATACATTGTGGTGGCTATGGTATATTATAAATGTTCTATTGTGGCACAAAGACTTCATATTTGTGCTTTCAGTGACAGTTTTACAAGGATGTATTTACTAACGCATGCACATACATTTAATATTAAAGCACATTTAAATCACTGTTTGCCCAGGCGGTAGGATTTTAGCACTGAACCGTTACAAGTTTGGGTATTTTTCTGGCAAAATGCCATTTGATATCAGACTTAGAAAGGTCTAAAAGAATACAGACATTCAGATGTGAAAATGTGCAAAATGAACACTACCTGGCACTTAAATCACACTCTGCTGCAATTAAGACTTGTTAATAGTCACTCCTCTGAACTGGCTGCTCACATCAGAGACCAGCCCTGGCCAGACCCTCACGGTTTTGTACATAACCATTTTGTATAAAGGGTCAGTTTCCACAGAAGCTCAGGTGGGTTAGAAAAAAGAAATAGCTTACTGAAAAAATAGATTATTTAAATATTGGGGAGGTTGCATCCTTGGCAACTGCAGAATTTTGAGTGCTTTTTGATTATTCGTATAACTATTACTTGAAAAGCAAAAGGCTGCCCTGAGTGGGGGAGATGTCAAAAAGGGTTTTGGGGCACGAAAAGTGTTTTGGGGTGTTTTTGTGCATCAAGGGGCATGAAAAAGGCACTTTATTGGATGGTGAAGATCCTGCCCTGATAGATGTAGGAGACAACCCCCCAAAGATGTATCACCCCTCAAGGGCAGCAAACCTGTCCAGTGTAGCTCAAACAGATGAGGCACTGCTCCTCTGGGGTATAAACCTCTGCCAGACATACAGTACAATTCTACAAGAGACCAGGGAGTTGATGACTGTGTGTGGAGAATCTGTTACCATTGCCCCTATGTATTGCCAATTTTGCGAGGATTTCATCTCCTGAAAATCTATATCCTGTTTTGTGGGTAGTATTCTAGATTCAACAAGTGCAGTGCTCCTTATTTCACCCAGAAATTAATCGACAGTCCCTGCTTGATGCTGCATTTTATCTCTATTTAGAAGATATTGTTTTTTGTCTTGGGCTTTGAACTGTTGATTTTAATATTTTCTTGTAAATCAGGAGCACTGCTAGCACTTTTTATGCTTCCCAGATACCCATTGTTCACCTTAAATGAAAGACTTCTGGATGTGGCTTCACAGTCAGTTGCTATAAGAATATGGTCTATATTGTTAGAAGTCATTGGCTAAGGCCTTGGGAAGACTAAGCCACAGCAAAAAAAAAAGAATACTCTTTAATATTAAGGCTGGTTTTTAAAAAGCATGTCCCTAGGACGAAAAAATTCAGGGAGGAGAAAGAAAGACACATCCAAAATATTGCTTAAAGTATTCTTCAAATATTTTGATGAAATGACTTTACAGAACTTGAAGACAGATCAAAAGTAATTATCAAGTGTGTCAAGATTTTTTTTGAAGTTTCAGAACTTTCTGCTCTCTGAAATAGAAAAAATATAAACTATCATTTATCTTGTAAATAAAGGTCATGGGAAGGTGAATCAGATCAAGTTATATATTTGCTATCAGCATATATTGAAATATTTCATTTTGGCTTGTCTTTCTACATCTGTATTAGTCTTTGGGAGGAAGAAAACTAAAAAGACAATTTTGAACTTAAAACCAGGACTTTTTAATCTTGAAAATATCTAAATAGAATATTTGAGCAATTTCAAAACACTCTCTGCTTTTTTAAATGACAAGCGAATTGACACATTTCCTTGCAAATAACTTTATTTTTAAAGAAACAGCCTTTTTTGAGGCAAAATTGTCTAAAATATTTCCTGCTTACTCACTCTATCATGTGACAAACATATATTTTGCACTTCTTCAACTGTTGTGCTTGTGATTTTGTACAATGTGAAGCATTAAGTAATTATCATTTTAAGCTGTGAGTTTTCATGTTCATTCTTAGAGAAAATGAAGTACATGATAGCAGAAATATATGGAAAATCTAGTTTCAAAGGCTTTGGCTGTGGATAAGTCTCATATACTCATGGAAATAAGAGCACTGAAAGCACCAGAAGTTGTGTGCTTAGTGATTTACTTGAGGTCAGTATGTGTTATACCATTATAAATAGATTACATGAGACCTGCACACAGATAGTTACACTGCAAATAATCTTGAATACAGCCATGCAGTAATTGCTGCCCTGAGCTTTCACCTCCTCTGGGTTTTCCCCTGGTGCCTGGGAAACATGTGCAGTGCGTGTCTGTAGCCAGAGCAGTGTGAACAGCAGCAAGACAGAGTCCGTGGGATACCGAGGGTGTTCTCCGAGGAGGCCCCATATCCTACTGCCCAGCTGGGTGACTCCGATCACTTGCCTTCTCCCAGAATCAGCCCTCCATTTAACTGGGCTGAAATCCCTTGGTATTTTGCTGCTTCCTAATATCATCCTGTTGAAATGTTTCAGTGCTGTTTAAGGAAGGCTTAAAGACCCAGCTCTTAATAGTGTTGTCATTCAAACTGGTCATACCTTGCTTTTTACAGTTCTTGCGAAGGAATATCTGCTTTCAGCCAGAAATGTGAGCACTTGCCTTCTATTCTTGTGCAGGGTCATCAGTTGTGGCAGTAGCACTGAAAACAAATCTATCCCCTCCTCTCCTGTCTTGCATAACCTTTTCTATTGTTTGCTAATTGAGTGCCTCAGAGTTGAGGTTGTTTCTGATCAGTGCTGGTTCAATTACTGGACATACACAAGGGCAAATATGTTCTGAATATTATTTTCACTTTTCTGTGATGCAGCTAGGAGAGGTTTTTATTTTGAGCTATCCAGTCTCTTGTTAGAACTGCCTTCCAAGTCCCGACGATTAAAGGGATGTAGTATATCTCTGAGAAAAGAGCTTTAGCTATTCAGGGGCAGAACATGAGTTTCTCTCTCTGTCAGTAGCTCAGTTAAAATGCATGTCTGTGCAGTGTGTGCAGTTGCTGTTGACAGACACTCCCTGTTAGCTGGGAGTCTGGAGCACGTGGGTAGTCTGGAGCGTGATACACCATTCTGGGCACTGGACAGCAAGAAGGGGGCAGAGTACAGTGACAATAATCAGAGATCCTGAAGGTCTGATTTACAAGGAATGTTTGAATCAACTGGAGTCATTAGCAAAATGTGTTAGAAAGGACAAGAATAACTGGTGGTGCCTTGTGGACACACAGAGTGTGATCCCATGTGTTCCCTTCAGCCTATCCTCCCATTCCCTTCACCATTTTCCACATTCTCCTATCACTGCCCACCCCAACACATACAGTTTTCTAACTTTTCAGGGGCAATTTACGCACAGTTCTTGTTGTTAAGCTTGTAAAGAGTTGGTCAGAAAAATTTAACTTCTTTCATTACAATTAACATCTCATGTTTGGCAAACTGATTTGTATGGCAAGAACTACTCTAGGGGATGGCATTGCTAAAAGAAGTCTTTTCAGCCTTCATCACTGCTCCTATTTCCAGCTGTATTTCCTGGTGTAGTGCCTGAATACTTCCATTGCTTTCTGAAATAACAAGGAACAACCTTCTTGGAGCTCTTAGTCTGGGAGCAAATTCTCTCTGCCTTATTTTTATCTGCATCCCATGGGCATCTGCAATGTACCACTGAAAATTCAGTATGAAAGTCTTTCTTCAGAAAAGCTTAAATAGTGAGAAGTTCTTATCTAGCAAATTCTGGATAGATGAGAAAATAAACAAAACAAAACAAACAAAAAAACCCCCAAACAACCCAAAACCCCAAACCCTTAACCAATTATAAATATTTTGGCTTCAGCATGGCAGCTTCCTAAATGGCTAAGAAAGTGCCCATGGGAAGATCCTGTACTTATAGAATAGTTGAAGATAAATTGGAATTTGAACATTGTGGTAATTTTGTTTGGATTTCACTTCAGCCTTTTCTTACCTCTAAGTGAAACAGACATGTACAATGCTAAGAATGTGTGTCTAATGCTAAACAAATCCCTTTGTACATAAACCATGCGTACATGGAGTCTGTATTTTGCCGATGGATTCAGCAACATACTATAATTAAGCTTTGAGAACACACAAATGACAAACCCTTGATAAAAATGGTGAGCTGTAAAGTCTTCCTGTGTAAGCTAGAGCTGCACCACGATAATGTATCTTCCTTTAAAATATGATGGATATTGGACACTGAGAAATTAATCAAATGCCATCAAAGTTATATAGGTAATTTCTTGTCAAAAGTGTTCAAAGTAATGTTCAGATAAGTGCTGACTGTTTGCCTCACTGCTCTATAAAGCAAATTTAGAGACCCTGTCTGCCAGGAAGTTCTCAAACTGGAAAGCAAACATAGGATGGAGACAAAATACACCAGAGCATCCAAACCAAGTCTGGTAGAGCAAATAGAAAACACCAACAAAAACAGATGGAGTGAGGGAGCAGAGGCTGTGTTGGAGATGTTTGTTTTCTTGAAGAAAATGAAGAAAATTCAAGTTTGCGGTGTTTTGAATACAAGTGAGAAAAAAAAAAACCGAGGAAAAAGAAAACCCAAGTCTGTGAAACACAGGAAAGAAGGTGCTAAAGTAAAACAATATAATTTATGATGGAGTGAAGGCCATGTGGTCTTAAAATATAGCAAGAATTGGGCAAGATAAGGATTCTAGAAAGCAAATTTAGGTAGAAGCAGGTTTCATATTATCTACAGATCACTAGGAACTGTGAGGTTACTGAGTAGAAGGTGTTCACTAAGATCTCTGTATGCACTGAAAACTGGAGTTTTCAAAGGCAAATTGAACTCTTTGCAGTTAAAGACATATCTAGATAACATTAAAACATGACCAGCTGATGACCAGATCCTAGTTCATAATTGGAGGTAAATTTGTTAAAATTCATCTTGTTGAAGCTGTGCAGTAGTACCACAGAATGTCAAGAGGAATCTTAGAAAAGAGGTTTTCTAGTCAGTATCTGCTTATTTTTAAGCGATGTAATCCACTTGTATGGTGTGGTCTTTGAAAATTAATTTTTCTTTTTATCTTCTCAGGTAGAAATTTTTCAGTTTCCTTGGATTTAAAAAAAAAAAAAAGGAAAAAAAGCAACAATTTCCTTTCATAAACTGTTTGATTCCTTATCAGCTATAGTCCTCCCAAGTTTTTCCAGCTTTTCACAGCTGAGTTCAGCACAGGTGGTTTTTTTTTCAGGTGTTAGACAACACATTTGATGTTGCCTGCACCCTGATTTTTTCTGGTGTGGTTGCTTTGCCAAGGTGCTGAAAACTTCTATTTGAACACCTTAAAGATGACAAACAAGGTCAAAACTGTGATACAGCCAATGCAGGAATGAGGCAGTGTCTGGTCTTTCTGCTGCCCTTCTGAGCTGGGCTTGTATTTCACTCAAAGCAAAATTCGTCTTCTGACCACAAAACAACTGATTTTTTTTTTTTTTTTTTTTTTTGTGTCACATTCTTT
>VZTI01000231.1:477839-562486 GCA_013397865.1 Struthidea cinerea
AAAAAAAATTGTCTTGTGGCCCAAAAACAACTGTTTTTTTTTTTTTTTTTTTTTTTTGGTGGCAAACTGTTATTTTTATTTTGTTTTAAAAATCAAGAAAATGTCGAGAAGAATTGTTATTGCCAAAAAAAAAATCTCGCAGAGGATCAGCATCCAAGGAATCAGAATTTAGAAATCTGAGCTTAGAGTGTGAATTGAAGGACACAAGGGTGTCTACAATAGAAGTCAGGCTTGTGATGAGATTGTAGAAATCGAGGAGCAGAGAAGGAAACAAATAGGGGTCTGTTGTGACCAAAGTTATGAAACAGAGAGGAGGAAGGGACACCACAAGGAGGTGGATAATCCTGGGTAAGATTTCAAAGTTTTCAGAGCACACCCAAATCAAATCTCTGTGGTCCCTGACATTTTGCCTGTTACAAACCAGTGCAACATTCCATCCGAGAAGTGTCTGTTGAAAAATGTGTTTTAAACTGGAATACTTTGTTAGAGTGTGTTCCTGAGTAATGAGCCAGTAAGGGGTGAGGAATCTATGACGCAGCCTAGGAAGTGATTATGGTGGCATGGGAGACTGATGATGTACAGCTCTCATACCAGACTAACTGGTGGATGAAATTAGAAGTGAAATTGCTGCTTTACTCTGTCTCTGAGGTGGCATTTCTGCAAAACAATATAAACCAAGATTTTTGGTACTGAGAACCTGAAATATGCCTCCCCCTGCCCGCCAAATCTCAAGTTAAATGTCAATATCGCTTTCAGAGATACCAATTTTTAAATGTCCTGGAGTGAATCATGTGTCATCTTACAGATAATCTTCCAGCCAGACCAAAGTCACTTTCCACCTTATACACAATATGGGTAGTGAGACACAACTGAGAACAGGAAAACAGATTTCAACGGGAAATAAAGGAAATACTTGAAAAAATATTTACAAAACAGAAGAGGAGGCATCAGGCCCATTATCCTAGAATTACAGTATTCGTTCAGCAGTTTTCTGTTTATTTTCTAGTCATGGACATTCATTTCTGTTTTTCTTCTTGCTAGCTATACATACCCCAAGTCTCAGTTAAAACAAGAAAACAGACTCTGGTTTTTTTGTTCTGTTGATTGTGTAACAACAGTTCACTTCTCGGCAGTTTAATGTGATATCACAATAGTTAGAAAAATGGCCTAGATGAGATTGTGGGCATCATACCCTGGTGGAAAATACACCAGAATAAAGCTGAAAGGATTTATTTCCAATGCGCTACTTGAGAAGAGGTTAGGAAGGAATAGTGGTCTTGTTATACAGATGATTTTCATTTCTTTGGGTCTGCTGGTGGTCAAACACTTCAGGCTTTACCTCTGAGAACACAAAAGTGGTATCAAAGTGATTTTCACCACCTTCTTAGCAGCAGGCAAGCAAAAGACCTCAGTCTTAAATTAAGAATTCAGTTTTGAAATAGAAGATTTCTGTGTATAATTCCCATGGGTTTTTTTATGAGAACTTTTTTCTGTTTTCCTCCATAACTTACCGGTTTAGCTACTGCTCTTTTGTTTTTCTTTAGAGCTCTATCACCAAAAGGACAGTGCATTTAAAATTCAGCATTAAATAAATAAAAGCCTGTCACTCTAGAAATCTGTAGTTGCATCACACTTGGGTTGTTTCTGTTGGCCACATCTTCATTTTGAAATCCAGTTGGGAAGTTGTTTTCCTGGATTTTGAAACTGTCCAATGCTCCCTGTAATACCACTTTTGGGTGTCTCATTTTTGTCCTGCTTCCATCTTGGTCTGTTCTGCTCAATCCCTTCCTATTGCTCATTCCCAGTGGCATTCCTGCCTCCTTTTCCTTGTGGGAAACACGGGCTAATCTTTGCATCACACATACACTGGGCACTTCTCTCTTTGTTTACTGACCTTTGATGGCTGCTTTTGCAGAGCTTTTGCTAATAGTGGCTATGAGGCATAATTTTGGTTCCCTTTAAATAAAGAAGTGGCACCCTGTCATAAGGCTTTTCTGTTCAATTAAGTTATTTGAAGTTTATGTTTATGCAGGTAATTAAATGAGATCCTTGTGTTTTTTTCTTACAGTGCTTTATCTCAGCTGGATCTCTCTTTACTCTTGCAGCACAGTATTTTCTAACAGTTTTAATTCATTCCTTACTCTTACAGTTCAGTTGTAGATTTGAAAAATTTCCTATGGTTTCTAGGACAAAAAGTTTACTTACTGTGCACTCAGTGAAGGCAAAGAAGAAAAAATTAATCGTCATTCACTGCAATATTTTATCTTGTGATATGATTCTCAGGCACCCATTCTTGGGGAGTTTGGGGAGTATTCTATAATCTGATGTTAAAAGTCAGTTCAGAAAATGAGACAATTGGAGTATTCCTTTGGAAAAGCCCTCTCTGTCCATTGATGGGCATGGAAATGTGCCTCCTTAAATGAGTAAATTAGGTACCAGAAGCCGAGCTATAGGAAAATCACTGACCTTGGTTTTACTGACCTTGTAATGTGTGTTATTAAGCTTGAGGAAAATTAGAGGAGGATTCTTATAACTGGCCTGAAGTAAGTTCCAAAATTCCCACCTGACTCTCTTCTCCAAGAGTTGAAGTAGTGCAGAGTCTTCTTACGCTTTGAAATCTGCATTGCTTTTTATTTAGGGACAGTACTGCGTGACTCCAAACAATGACCTTCTGTATTTTAATCCGGGAAGAACAAGTTCTGTGTCCCGGAGAAGACATTGCCCCATGATATTTGCTGAAAGTCGGTACTTTGCAAGATTCTCATTTATGTATCTCGATATAAATTTTAGTCAGTTGTATTCCTGGAGACCAACTCCTAGATCATTATAACTTCTATTGAAAATCTCAGAAAACGTCAATATTCCATCCGAAGGACGAAGCTAAATATAGAAGTTGGGTTGTGTGTTTCCACATACAGTGCTCATCATAAAAAGATGCAAAAGCTGCCATTTTTGTGTGTTTCAAAAAAACCCCCAAGTATATAAAATAAGAGTTGAAAGGGAGATTTGTACTCAAAGGATTGTCCTTTGCTCGTCCCACTTAAAGTTCATTCCCACTTTTTTCTGTTTGTTATGAATAACAAATGGCATCCTGCAAAACCTTCTGTAATGATTTTTTCTGAATGCCAGTCAGATAATACAGGAAGAGTTCTGCTACATATCAGAGATGGGACTGGAAGTCAAAACCAGACATGATTGGAATTACCTTTGTGTAGCTGCAGAATGGCATTTCAGAGCAAGTTGGCCTCATGAGAACCGGGGAGCATACTTACAGTATCTATAGGCAGAATCTCTCTCTAGGAACAGTGATTCTCTGTTTCTTTGAAAGAAGCTGCTGTATTTCTTGTACAGAATTTCTAGTATTTCATTACTGTGATATAAAACGTAAGTAATTTTCCTTTAGGCCTGCAGGTAGAAGGTGAAGCCAAACAAAACCCTAACAGGTGCAGGTATGGGTAAATAATGCATTATAAACTGCAATTTGCAATTGCTAAATAATCAAGCAAACCATATAAAAACTTGGGAGTGGCAGAAAAGTTATTGAGCCACTGAGCTGTGTGTATATATATATTTCTATATATTGCTGCAGCAGTGTTTTCTTGATTTTTTTCTCATAAAAATCAGTGTTTTTGAGATAGTTTAAAATAACTGATATCCAGAACATATTATATGGATTCTTGGAAGTCAAATCAGCACACATTTTTGGGAGTTGAATTTTTACATTATATTGTCATGATGTGTGTGATGACTTTCAAGTTGTGCAGAGCTTATACTTACAGGTACAGGTAGGGCAGTAGGTAGAGCTTGTAGCTGTCCTAAGTTTCCATAAGTCCTGTAGCAATAATTAAAGCTGATCTGTTTTTTCATGACAAACATGTTTCTGGGTTTCAGTATGTTGTGAGGCATTGGCTTCATAAGCAGTCATGTGTTTCTAATTCAGCAGTTTTAATTACAGGAAATTTAACGATAATGAATAGTAACAAAAATAAAATATAAAGGAAAAAAGACAAAAGAGAACTTAGTTTCCATCCCAAGAAAAGAAGCCTTTTGGTAATAAACTGGTGCCTTTACATTGGAAAACTCATTTGTTATACTTAGAACATATATGCTAACCGTTAGCAGTAGTCCTTTATTTTGTTTTTGCTTTCCTTTTTATTTCTTCTTTGGTTCCCTTTTTATGGCTATAAATATCTATTTAATAATTGGGAAAACATGATGGTAAGGCGTGATCCTAAACAGGAAGGCAGCTGGTGCCTTAAGAGTTTGGTAATAGGATATCAAATTTTGTCACTGCCATAAAATCAATAATAAACTTAGGCAAGTTTTTGGCCCTGCTCAACAAGGGTTTTGCCATCGATTTCAGTAGAGTCAAAATTTCAGTGCTGGGGTGTGATAAGTAATAGCCTGAGTCAGAGTCTGTGGCAAGCAGAGGAAAGCTGCCTCTTTGGCTTGCCTTGGCTGAAATTTTTGTAGTCCCTGTGTCTGTATCATAGCGGGATCCAACCCCCACCACTTGTGGCTTTCCCAGCAGACTATTTGATGATGTGTCACAGTTTGACATGATGGGACAGGCAGAAAGGTATGTAGTCTTCTGTTGGGTTGGTTTCCTTTTGTTTTCCAGAAGTGGTGGAAAAAGTTTGAAGGAGTTGCTGATGCTATGTCCTCTCTGCTTTAACTTTTAGCAAATACGACTTCGGTATCCCAGTTTTGTAGGACTTCAAAGAATGAAATAACTAAGAAAGAAGTCTTCAGAAACTGGCACCAAATTAAGCATAAGGATGATAATGTGTAGGATCCTAGGCCTGGAAAGCTGGCCAGTTAAAATACCAAATGATCCAATTAAAAATAAAAAACAAATTCATACTATTGTTGGGGAACCATGGAGGTCATTTTTTCATGATGATTTATTTGGCCAAGAGCAGCCGCAGCCTACATTAGACAGATTTCATTCAAAATTATCTTTGATATAGAGCATAATCAATTAACCATGGTGATCCTCATGTCAAATGTTATAGCTAATGAATTAGCTTTACCTTACCCCATTGATAGATTTATTTATGGGCTGCATATCCTGGCAACATACAGAGATTTAGGATAGTAATAAAAAACTGAACTGCTCAGTGATGTAGCAGCTTGTCTGGTAGCCACTTTTTTGCAAACAGAATCAACCAAGTTTCAAAAATACAAACTTTCAAAAGACTGCAAATTCCAAGTAGTGTGTGACAGTCACATTCTTAATTTTCCACGCCTTTATTAAAAACATCTATTGAATTAATTTTGAAATTGACTGACACTTCCTTTTAACTTCAGTGTAATTATACTTTCAGTTTAAGAGATGTTTCTTCATAGCCCTTCTTATGGAATGTTCAGTTGCGACAAAGACGTTAGAAACTTTAAACACAGTAAAATTTTGAAACCTATTTTGTAGTCCACAGTGTTGTTTGAAGAACAAACGAAAACCTAAAGGGCTTGCTTTTCACACCTGAAATGCCTTAGGTTTTAAAGAAATCTCAGGGCTTTCCTTTGAAACTTACCAAAAAAATCTGGTATTTTTAAACCCCGAGGATCTAAACTGAATCTCACCCAGTCATTTCTGGTTTCTCTGTGCATACTTATGAGCAAAGATCAGAAGACTAAGATAATAAGAATTTCTGCCATCTTTCTTTTTAAGTTAGAACATCTTGATTTGTTTCCTTATTTTGTTGTTCTTGGTGTCATGCCCTCAGCTACATGCAAAAAATTAACTAGAAAGATGGGAAGGCATGTTTGCAAGCTAATGAACTTTAGCCATTTTAGTTTCTCATGTTTAAATACAGCACATTATGTGCATGATATGTGTACAAAACGAATGTGATACAGTACAGAAGATGGAGCCAGGCTCTTCTCAGTGGTATTCAGTGAAAAGGCGATAAGCAATTCTATTTAAAGGCGATATGAAAAAATCACAGCTTTTTACCTGGGGGGGTCAGCACTGAAGCTGGACGCTCAGAGAGACTGTGGAGCCTCTGTCCTTGGAGATATTTTAAATCCAATGGACACAGCCCTGAGCAACCTGCTCTGGCTGACCCTGCTCTGCGCAGCATTGGCCCAGGCAATCTCCAGAGGTGCCTTCCTGCCTCAGTTTTCTGTGTGAATCTGTAATACGGTCTTGGCTAATGTAATAACTTCTTAAAATGTAGGAGATCTTAAGCTAATAATCTTTACAGAAACACAACCACATTCTGAAATTGTGTTATTTGCACTTACATGATATAAAATATATAGATAATACGTATTAAGGGTAGTATTCAAAGCCAACCTTAGAAGTTGGTAGCTCTGTTACTAAATTAAAAATCGAAGTATTTTTAATTGTCATCATAAATAAGAGGATTCTGAAGAGTAAAACCATAGAGGCTGAAAAAGCAGAGAAGTCACAATATTAATACCGTGTTTAAAACCATGTCCCGGAGGCAGACATTAACCTGCTGAAAAGCATGTAAATTAGGATCTTTTAAAATGCTGAGTTGCACAAATCATTCATAAAATTGTTGTATGTGTTGACTTTCCACTTTTTTATTTTTTTTCTTCTGTTAAAAGCCTGTTTTCCCCTTGAAGCTGCCCCAGTTTTTTAGGAGCTGTGCTCTGTCCCTGATTCTGGAAACTTTGGTGTGTGTTTACGTGGAGAGCTAAAGATTTCAGTGGGGTCCAAGTTCGATATAACAATGTTGTTAACAGATTTATTGCTTGTACTGGGACGGCATTCAGAGCCTGAGCCCAGAGCCCCTCACTGTGTTAGGTGCCCTCAGCACAGAGCAGGAGACTTTCCTGCCCAAGGAGCTTCTCCTCAAGCACACAGTCAGGGTGAACTCCCCAACAGCTTCCATGTGTGACATTGGTATGTCACACGTTCCCCCAGCTTTCAAAGGGGCACTTTGGGCTATATCTTCCCTTGGATTAATTATAATTTTTTAGGGAAACTGGTCATGAAGGTAAAACGGACACAGAAGAGAGGAAAATAAATTAAGGAATGGAGTTATGACACATTTGGAGCATCGGAATGAGCAGGTGGAGGAGTGTGTCTGATATCTAACTTGGATCGTGTATTTGCATGCCAAAAACTGTTTTAAAAAAGATTAATTGTTATGTACTTGCAGTAGTTGATAATGCAAAAATTCATTGATTCTTTTTTTTTCCTTTTTTTTTCTTTTTTAATTCATAGGCACTATATGCCAATAGCTGTGTGAGACATGGCTTCTAAAATGGTGCCCTTCACTGCATCATTATCTTAATGGTCTCTTTTTAGTAAACAAAGAAAAAATCCCAAATTTATAAATGGTTCTTTTGCCTTTAAATTAGCAATGCATATTTAGTATGTGTTTGTTTACCTATTTTCTTTTTTCTTTTTCTTTTTTTTTTTTTTTTTGGAATTAAGTTTAAAGCAATAAACCAAAGCCTTGAATAACATGCATGGACATGTTTTAATATATTCATGAGTGATCAAAATACAGTACAGAAATCACATATGCTGCTCTGTTGCAACTTTCAAGGTTCAATCCATCATTCTGGAACCCAGGGGGCTGAGATTTGACATCCTGCCTAGAAACCATACTTCAGATTGGCTGGAACTGTGCCATCTTATGTTCAGGTTAAAAGAGCAGCTGTAATTTGTCTGGGTAGCACTTTAACTATGCACAGCAAATCGTAAAACCCATTTTCAGTAATAAACTGGAAGATGAAATAGGTCCATTTGCTTCATTTCCTGATCCGTACAAGATTTTCATCATTTTGATACAATACCACTTGGAGTTTGATCTTATAATGCTGTATATTTCTGTAACAATCTTTCTCAGATTAGCAGTTTTATTTAGCCTATATACACCACGTAGAAGATTTCTCTTTTGGCATTTAGTGGAAGCCTTCTTCTATTGTTCTTTGGAACTGAAAATATGAGCATAATTTCATACTAGGAGTTAAGTTTATATGTGATTGCCACCATAAATAAACCCTGATTGTAGTCTCTTTCAATTGTAAATACCAGATGTGAAAATACTCTATCCTGTTCTCTTTTTCCCCTTTTATGTCTTAGTATGGCTTGCTTGCAAGTAAGTAGCAAATGTAAGTATTCCCAGCAACACAGTGAGGTGTTTTATATGTATATACATATGTATATATATAGTTTTTATTTGTGGCTTTGGTTTGTAATGATTTTATATTTCAACATTTAGTGTTTGCAAGTGTGACTTTGTTGAGTAGCAAGACGGGAAGGGAAGGCAGTTTTCTGTGTAATTTAGGAACCCAAGAGAACTCATCCCAGGATAGACTTTCCTCAAGGGATTTGCCAGTGAGCCCAGTTGTGGGGAGCCTGACCAGAGGCAGCCCTACTCACCTGAACATGGAGGCTGCGGGTTTTGTTTCAATTACTATTGGATGTTGCACAGTTTGTGTTCCAGCTCTTGATTTTGATACAAGTCTGCAGAAGGTTTGTGTGCCCATAGACTGTAAAAAACAGCTTTAAATACTATTCTACTTCAGTAGGCAAGTAATGGCTTGACCATTAAATAATTAGCCAGTCCTCTCTGAATCCTTGGTACATTTACTTCACCAACCTTCCTATGAGTGCCAGATTGCTGGGTTTTCATTTCCACAGAGCTGTTTCTCTACCTGCATTTCTACTTCTCTCTTTCAGCTCCACAGACCTCCCTCTTTTTGGGTATGTTTTCAAGTCTTAGAGTTTGCAAAACCAAAAGGAAAACCCCACGTCACTCTTCCTAACCCCTGAGCCCCACCTCTGAGCTGAGGAGTCCCATTCACAGGCACGTCTCTGGGCGCTGCCCATGCATCACTGCTGTAGCACCAGGCAAGGCTCTTTCCCCCACCCTTCCCTCAATTCCAAGGGGCTTTTTGACACTGTTGACAAGACGCTTGTCTCTCTTACTCCATTGTTGTAGCTCAGCCTACCCTACCGAAAATATATTCTTGCAAGATGTTTGTTTCCTTTAACCCTTTGAAAATGCCTCTGGATTAAGAATTTATGCAACTACAGTGTACTTGTATTAGGCATGTAATTTGCTGGGGGTAGCCAAGCCAGGGAAAATGAAATGTGTTTCTGTATATTCCATCTTCCCCTACCACCGTGAAGCGAGAGCAGGCTGCAGGATAGCATTGTGTGTCTTGGTGGCCACACAAGCACTCGGTATTCACTGGAGACTTGGAGGTACGACAGCTGCATATAAATATGCATAGTTGGAGAGATTCGTGCTTGTGCCTCGTTCTAGGGCTGATTGGCTGTGGCGCTGCCACTGCAAATCAATGAGCATTTCCCTCGTCTATCAGCTGCTCCCTTGCTTGGAAGCAGACAAAATGGTTAAAACACCAACAGCCCACAGAGGGCTCCTGAGTGAGGGAGACTTGTTTGCTACAGCACTCAAAACATTTCCCTGAATCTACAGTGGCTCTCAGTAGATGAATTTAGCACTCAGCAGATTAATTTAGCTCCCAGTGTGCTGGATTTAGAAAGAAAAACTAATATAGATGAATACATTCTGTTCAGCCAGCATATTTTGTTTTGCAACAATACACATGTCTTATTTGAACTGCAATCTGGTTGGAAAGCATTTTGCGAATGGTGCATTGGTCATAAAAATGAGTCATGCTTGCTCATTTTTTAAAAAGCTCTCATCTACTGCAGATTGAGGAAAAAGGTATTGAGCAATTCACTGGAGAAAGTATTGGAATTTCAGCCATCTCTGATGAGCTCTGGGCAGATTTGAAGGTAGACTTTCATAGTGTTGCAAAAATGTAGCAGCTTTCCCTTTGTTACCTGCATATCTCAGTATGTGATGTGCACCACCCTGCTCATTGTGGCTTGGCTCATCTGCCTTGCGGGCAGTGTTTCCTTGGAAGGATTTGCAGGCTGGAAGCTGAAGGTATGGCTAATGGCTGTCGGGAAGAGCTCTTGACTGGGATAAAATCAAGACACAAAATCCATTGTTTCATGACTCCATTATAACCTTTAGCTTTCTTCCGTAACCTGGAACATGCCACAAGAAAAGTGGGACTAGATTGCTTATGCATGATAACAAGGGTGGCTGGCTTGCTTATGATAACAGTAATGGTTACTATTTCAGGAGCTGGGAAACTGAGTAAGAAGATAAAGATATAAAATAAATGTTGGAATCCTGGGTTTTAGGTATGGAATATATATATATGTGTCACAAAATGGAGGATTTTGGGTGTGAATTTGTACTTCTTCTTTCTTCTTCTCCAACCTGAGTTTTTTGATATTGGTTCAAGAAATCCGCACTGCGGGTCATGTATAGATACTCATTGGATTTTAAGTAAAAACATATTACTTAGTAATCTGTAATCGGGTACATTAGAGTATAACAGACCTTGAAAGTAGCACTCAGGGGCCATTTTTGCCATTTTCCACCTTGCCAACTAAAGAAGCACATTCTGTGCAGCTGTACCATAGGTAAGAAACTAATAAACAATCAAACTGAAAGAACAACTCCGCGTCTCTCTGCATCCTAATCCAAACTCCGAGTACAAGAACTCGAGAGCACAGAAACAAACCAAAAAATTAGAGATTTTTACAAATAAAGATATCAAAAAAACCCCAGGAGCTGATGAGATCGTTTGAACAATTTTATTTGAACATCAAATGGTCAGGGAAACGAAAAGAAAAATGCTGTGATAATGACAAGCCGGCTTTCTAAAATATTATCCTCAGTAAATGAGTATCTTATAAGAAAAACTAGCTCCCAACACCTCTTCCAGATCTTTTCTTGACAAAGTATTTCCACTACCAGCAGCAGAATGACGATTATAAAACTTTCTTTCAGTCTCTCAATATTTTTAAAAGAAAAAAAAAACACATTAAAGAATGGGTTGAAGAGCAAATAGCTCCTTTCAATTGAGTTGGTGCTGTACTGTGCAGTTCTAATTTACTCAGGAGGTTCTCTGCTGCTACAGTGATGATTGCTTTATAGTAGTGATTCCCAATCCTATTTAACCAAAGGACTACTGAACCTTTTGGAGAACACAAACCAAAGCCCTTCCTCTTAATAATAGTGCAGTGATTTTCTCTTACCAATAGATAAAAATGAAGCAAAACTTTGGAAGCTCTTATGAGGTTTGTTTTCCCCACTTGTTTGTGTACTGGCTTGCATATGCAGAGACATGCGTATGTTGTCTTCTCTGTTTTTAAATCCTACTGTATTTTTGGAGTTTATCTTGTGATATCTTACAGGCTACCAGCAGCTTTTAGTCAGTATGTCAAGCAGTGCTGCAAGGAAGACCACAGAAGGCTGGAGGCCTGGTTCCTCTGTTTGCCAGGAGCCTTGCCCACCAAATCACAAAACATTCTGTGCACAGTTGCTCTTTCTTCTAGATAGTAAATTCTGCTTTCAGTAAGAGACTGCACAGTGGAAATCTCTCAGGAATCATGTGGGATTTTACCAGTTCTCCTGTGTGGAGGATGAGGCGAAGTGGTGCATCCGGAGGGCATGCAGGTAGGCAGCAGTGACTCACTATGCCTTCTGGCTCCTCTCTTCCAGGAGGAGCGAGAATGTATTAGGAGTAAATCCTCCTACTGGAAGAGGAGAGTGAGTAACCACTATTCCACATGGACCTCACTGGGAGCTGCAGGAAGGGGCCGGAGAGGGATTGGGTCCACACTGCCCTGGCAATCCCTTGTCCCTGGCTGTGCCCCTGCAGCCTCCAACCCCAGTGAAAAAGGGATGAAGATGCAGAAGACAGTTCTTTGTTGCAGCAATGTTTGGGTCATACTGGAAGTAAGGAGAGGCTTCTGCTGACTGAGGTCCAGCTTTTTCTTGGTGCTAGTTTTGAGTCAAGCCATCTTTTATTTTCCTTGGCTATGTTAAGGTGGTTTTGTAGATAAATAGGAATCATGGAAAGCTAATGATGAGTCACAAAGATGCAACTGTACTTCTACAAGGGCTTTGTGAGTGCTGCAAGACTGAATACCCTAGAGCACTAGCCTCTACAAATATATTGAGGGGAAATTAGTAGTTAGCTTTACTTTCAATAGTCTGAGATTTTTGCATATAGACCCAACTTCAGTGTCTTCTCCTCTGCTATGGGACCACACCAGACATCCTGCTGCTGCAAATCCTTACCTTCCACAACCCACTTCACTCATATCTCCTTTCAAGGTTTTTGTGTTCTTGGCAACAGCTACAGAGGAAATTAAAGGCTTTATTTCCAGACCATGTTCAAACATGGAGGCCAGTTTCTGAAAATCCAGTTCTAACAGCTTCAGCTTGTATTGTTTTCTGTGCTTCCCTGCCAAGATCTCCTTGTTGTGGCAAAATACTGCCATCTGTAAGATATATCAAACTAGATATATTTTAGTGTGTTGGTACTTGAGAATGCCATACGCTCATCCATGGCCTTGTTATGGTTTAAGATTGTGCCAGACTTGATGGCGTGCAGTGTTGCGATGGCTAAGTCCACTTTACACCCCCAAAGTTGCCCTAAAAGTGGTCTCTCCCCACTACACTGCGCTAGAAAATTCTCCCTTTGTCTAGATCCTGCTGGTCACTGGCCCTCTCCCCTCTCCCATCCCTTTTCCCATTGGCCCCTGTTATGTCACTCAACCTTGCCTCTGCCCCCGAGCCCTCAGACTATTGGGTTTGGATGCTCTGCCCGCCTTGGGGAGTGTTTGGGATAAAACGGGCGTGGGCTTTTGGTTCTGTGTTCTTCTTGCCTCTGTTCCCCTTTGGTTGTGTTGCCATTAAATGCCTTGGAACTACATGCAGAGAACCCCTCTCACCTCTTCGTGCCCGGTTCGTGCTTAGACCGTGTGTGTGAGTGGCTGTTCGCCTACATCTGCGAAGGTGAGATCGTGTGCACGCGTGGGTGCCGTCGGTGTGCCGCCTGAGCTTCTCTGCGAGGGACTCTGTAGGAATAGACGTGGCATTGATCCACCGAAGCCCTCATTCTACAATGCAGGGCCTTGTTTTATATGGTTGGTTCGTTGGTTGTCTTTTTTTCCCCTTTTGATTCAGTGTGGCTCAGCTTAAAAGTTGCAGTGTGGGACGCATCCATAAGCTGGGGTAATTTCATATGGATCTATTATACACAACTGGACATGGTGGCTCTAATGTGCACATGGAAACAAGGGATATCATATATTGGTAGAACTGACTTGTCTGTACATTGTGTTCCCAGCAGTGCAGCAGTGGTGGTCCCATAGATTCTCATAAAGAATATTTGCTGCTATAGTATTTATAGAAGTTAATTGATCTCAAAATTTCCTCTTGCTCATTGCAGTAATATTTATACCTTTATACAAAAACAGTTTCACGGTCATATTAAATGAGTTAGGAACACATTTAGTTATATTTCTTCCCTGGAGCACAACTGGCCATTTGTTCCTATCCCTGTGATAAAATTTTAAGCTGCTATTTTAAACATTCTTGATATTGCTTAGTAGGTTATAAATGATAAAGTGAGCTAGATAAGAGATGTTTCACCTGTGCTTTGTTATGGGAACAGGACCAGACAACCAATATAGATGCAGTCTAAGTTGTTTAAACAGACTCACCATCGTCAGGTATTATTTTTGTCTTACCTTGAGAAACTTAGAGAATAAACAATAGACTAAGCTTGACTAGCTCAGTACATGGGATGTGGAAAGTATTTAGTATCAACAAAGCAGATATCCTGTTTAATAAAGTTGCTGCTAATTAGAAAGAATATTTGGTTTGTTTTGAAATTCATATAAACGGGTATAGAGGTTTTACAGTTTCAGTCCTAGAAAACAGAAATTTTGTTTGATGAGGAACAAAAACATTTTAGCTCCTGAAGTTTTACTGGTTCACTGGCAATCATTTTTATTTATGATTTTGTCTGCATTAGGCACATGATTTGCAAGCAGTGTTTGCCTTCATCACCTATTCCTCTTCATTCTCCTGTCTCTTCCCCTCACTTCAGCAGACTTACCTGTCTGATAGAGATAATAATTTGTAATAACTCTGTGTCTGAGGAGTTGTACTGGCAAAGTCATAGCAGCTACCTCCGGCTGCTATCTCTGCGTAGGCAGTATTTCTTCGTGATATAGTGGAGCTATCTCACTTAAACAGACTCAGGTGCAGGGAGTAAATCCCAGTCTTCAGTAAAGAAAGTGGCTATCGTTGTCCAGAATAGAGCAATGTTTAGAATTTTTATTTTTTTGGTCCATATTTGATGAAAGCTTTGACAAAGGGTGTTGAGCAGTATGGTGTGATGGGACATAATTTTTCGAGGAATTAAGAAGAAATGAGATGGTACTGAACATAGCACGGATTTCACAGTTGCTTTGGAATTCTGTAGAGAAACCACACATAACATGTTTCTTTCTTCTCTCCTTTATTATTTTTCTTTTGTTTTTGCTTTTCTTTAACTGCATGTGTTAATAGCTATAGGAACATCAGTTTTTGTATCAAAGACTAAAAAATGTTGCACACAGCAAAATACTACTGGCTAACCAGTTTCTGGCTGAAGGCGTATGGGGGGAGGAAAAGACACTCCATTTTTTACGTTCAAGCCAGCCAGGATAGCTCATCTATGCACAGAACATTCCAAGGGCGGCAGGGGAAAAATCTACATACGTAAGATCTGCTGAACCCTTATCACTCAGGAAGTGGGAGGAATGGTCTTTAGATTAGCATTCTAGTCTGGGTTATCAGAGACTTAGTCGTGGTTCCTGAGTTATCACTGATATCCCGATGTTAAGTAGCATAAGTAGTTTTCCTATGCCTCAGTTCCCCATCAGGTAAAAATAGGGATCTCTTACAGGGCTGTTGTGGGGATAAATACCTAGAGCTTGTTAAGTGCTTGGATTATTCAGTAATGAAGCTTGTCTAAGTGCCTCAAAGCACAGTTTAGGCTGGAATGTGTATATGCTGTATCCATGCACCAGGGACTTAATAGCTCGGAAGACAGAGGGCCAATGCACCTCAGAGGATGGAAGGATCAGCAATGCACTGCACAGCTCTTGTGTAAGAACCAAGAGACACTTTTTGGTGGAAGGCAGTTCTGTGAGATGTGGTTGGACATGATCTAAGTAGGAAATAATTGAATTGCTTGGTCCAAGGAGATGTCAGGGAATAAGAGAAAGCTCTTATGAAATTCTCCATTGAGAGAGGTGGAAGTGGAGGAGCAACACAAGCAAATACTTTATAAGAGGGAATATTTCTAGAATTGATGCTTCTTTTTGGAAGTCAGATACACAGGAACAAAAAATGGAAGAAAATCAGGCAACAGGATATAACAACAGAAGGATGTTTCTTCTGGCAAACTATATAGCTCGAGATATAACTGGGGAGTTGAAAAACGAGAGGAAGAATATTTTGGAGAAGAGGGAGAGAGTAACAGGAGCAGCTACTGGAATGCTGATGTCAATTTATTGTATTTGACTAGTGAAACACTAGTGTTGTGGATGAAGTTGTGCAGAGGAGGACATCACAGAAGGATGAGAAATCAGAAGATTTATAGTTTGCAGCCAAAAAAAAAAAAACTGTGTGAGAAGATTACTGTATTAGAGTAGTCAGAAGGAGCATAATTATTGAAGTACTTCCCTCCAGCTGAAAAACCTCTGCAGGGAATCTGTCTGTTTTAGCAGAGGGAAGAAGGGTGCTCTAGAGATAACAGAGCTTTCTCAAGGTTAAAGGCAGAGGTCACGGTGGTGCTGTAAATTCCACCAGCTCCAGTAGTCTGCGCTGGGCCCCGGGAGGAGACCTCAGGCTGGCTGTGAGAGGGAGCCAGGCTGTCCATGGGCAACGGAACCACGGCTTGTTCCTTAGTCAGGATAGTGCAAAGTGCATCGTAAGTAAGTGTTTGGCCATGGAGGCAACAGGTTCCTGATGTAAAAATAGTTATGGGTGGGGGATGTGACTTGTGTGGAAAAATACTGAGAGATGAGGCAGTCAACAAAAGGGAAAGCAGCGGGAATACTGAAGCTGTACCGGGAAAGATGAGCTGGAATTTTTCTAGGAACAGATATCAAAATTTTAAGGTAGAGAATAATCTTTAGGATAAAGTGTAAGTACAGAGAGTTTCTGACTGGATGTGGAAGATGAAATATTCAAGTATTATCTTTGAGAATCTCAGGGATTAGAAGATTTTTTCCTTGTTTCCTGCTTTTATTTTCTTTGTTTTGCTAAAACCATTCTGTTTCATAGGAAAAAACCAAAAATACAGAGTGACATGTCATCCCATCTCGCCTCCTGTATAACACTATATTTGGATAGATTTGCTATCTGAGGTTTTTGTTTGGTTTGTTTGAGGGGGTGAGCAGCAAACAGAATATAAATCTCTCCTGTTTAGTCACACTAGTGAAAAAATGAGCAATTTGGCGTTTAACCATCAGGTCTATGTACTGTTCCTGTACAAGCCCTGTTTAAGAAGGATTTAAGTAAATACAAATGAAGTATTGAAAGCATAAAACATCTGGAACATTTTAAAGATGCAGTGAAACATAATGTGATTATTTTCTATCAAGTTAATTATACCTATTATGGATTAAAAAAACATTCCACTTTGCAGCCTTTGTTATGTAACTTGTGGCTTTTCTGTTCTTTGAAATTCAGCTTTCCATTCATGTGGTATATTAAAAAATGTTACAAGACAAATTACAAAGATCAACTGAAATAATACCAAAAATCTTAACCAAGTTGCTCTACCAGATAAATAACTAATATAGTGCTTAAAGGTCTGCTTTTTTTTTTTCCTTAATCAAAAAGAAATGGTAACATGATGAGCCAGGGCTGAGTGGGATGCATTTTGTTTTTTCTGGTGTATGGTTTAATGGAGTTGCTCTGCACCTATAGTGAGGTATTTAAGATCAGTTTGTGAGCTACTGTTCCTGTGTAGTATTTTGTATTCACCAGTCTGGAACAAGTATGTAGGATATTTTTGGCTCCTGCTGGCATTTGGCTGAGGGGTTTCTTCTCCATGGGGAGACACTTTGGACCCTGGAGAAGCTGCACGGAACAACAGGAAAGCAGAAATTTGCTGTTTGCCTACTGAAGGGAAATGAAGAGGGTGATTTCCAGGGTGGTTGCCTGGCTGTAGATCTGCTCCAGGTGCCTCGCAAAGTGACTGCAAGGGAGAGTGAGCTGCAGGGGATGGTGACAGTGGGAGGTGTGGATGTGTCTTCCAATCCTCCTCCAAACAAGCAAAGGTTTTACTTCTTTTTTTTTTTTTTTCTGATATAATGGGTTTACAGTGCAATCCAACCCGTAGCAAATATATTAAAATCAATGCTGGTTTAAATATTTTAGGAGTAAAAAGGTCTTATAAGACTTTGTCCTTTCTTTTTTTAGCAGTGAGTGAAACTACTACTAACAAAATGAAAACAGTTATATAAGCTTTGTGTTGATAAATTGGTCATTGTTTGGGTATTGTAGGAATCTGACTGCAAGTAGCAGAGCCAATGTTTGAGTCTAGTTTTACCCCTAATTTATGAACTGATCTTGAAGCCTTACAAAGTAGAATATAGATCTCACTGGGGAAAGAAGAGTTAAGTTTCTATCCCCAAATCAGTCATAACTTGCAAAAAACTTGAAGAACTCAAATTCATTTAATGAAGTGTTTGGTTCATTTTTCTGTATTATGCTTTTGAGACACAACCATTCACAAAATAATTTAAATAAAAAAAATTTTTGAAAAGCCATATAATGAAAATCCCCCTAAAGGGTTTGTGGTTTTTTTCACATAAATGCATGAGAAAGAAAGAAAGAGAGTTTGGTTCTTCTCATACCTTAGTATTTACCCAAAATACAAAAAATACCATGAACACCTTTTTTCCCTACAAAATTATCCAGTCCAGGTTTACTGGCATCTTAGGTATTGGTAGGTGACTTCTTCATATTTTTTTTAAATTAAATATGACTCCTCAGTCTTTTCAGATTGACCATGTTCAGCTGGAAACATGCATTACAAAAAGGGGTATTTTTTTAAACATTAAAATTCAGCAGTTGTCAGCATTTTTGATTAAATTTAGAGGATTTTGTTTGCTATTCATGCATGCGCTTATAACCATCTCCAGTATTATTAATCTTGTCCTCCTGAAAAGTGTAAGTTTTTTTTTTTTTGGTTTTTTTTTTTAATCAAATAATTTTATTTGAAATATCACTTTTTTAGGCTGTTTTAAACTGTTGTGTTCTTGAGTTCTGCGCCATGAACAATAACTTTCATTTTTTGTAGCTCCTCTGTGGGGTCAGACCCAGTCTTGTTTGACAAACATGCTGTCATTCAGCTGGGAGAGTGGGTGTGTGTCCTGCTTGGATGCTGTCTTGCATGGCATTGGTTGCATTACTTCTATTGCAAATTGCGTAAATGTGTTGACCAGAGCTCTGCTGCTGAGCAAAATGAACCCGTTTAGGTGGGGTTTTGGTGCTGAGCTGTTGCTGGTCTCTCCCAGGCACTTGAGAGCTGCCACAGTGAGGGCTCTGTCTGCAGCACCCAGCTGGAGTCACCCCTCACCCTTGGCAGTGTTCAGCTCCAGCCTGCCTCAGGTGTAAAGTCTGAGCATCCCTCACTCTATTGAGCCACGTTCCCATTTCATGGGCGCTTTAGCCAGCCTGAGGTCCATCTCCAACCTGTCTCTTCCCTTCACTCTTGGCAGTGTAGGGCTGCTCTCCCTCCCAGCAGAACAGAGGTAGAGAAACCAGTATCTCTGCCTTGTGTCCCTGCATGCTGAGTAGAGCTGCCAGTGTCCTAGAAGCACTGGGGGCACCCTGGGAACACTTGTGAGGTTCAGTTGGTTGCATTCTAGGGTAGTGCTACAGATAAAAGCTGGGAAAATAAACGTCATGCCCCCAAGAGTGATGCACCATGGTCTGTCTGAATCCACCTTGAGAACTTAGACCGATTCCAAGCTGGAAAGCTGTGGATAACTGACAGGGGTTGAAACTCTTGCATGCTGAAAGGCAGGAATTTGCAGCTCTCAAAATTCAATGGACGTATTTGTTCTTGTGTTTGTAACCAGCCAAGTATGTTGCTGGTGTAAGAAGATGCATGCAGCCCATTGCAGGATTAGACCATAAAAAGGCCATAAAAACACTGTGCAGTGAAGTCTGTGCCGTCCTGAAATGCCTTGATGCTACCACAAAGGTATTCAACTGGGATGCTTCCTGTTTCCACAACTGTTTTAAGCAGGCATATAAACTGATGGGTTTCCCTTATCCATGCTTAGATGGAGGATTTGCAAAGCCATTTTTTATAAGAAGACTTGAGTCGATGATGATAAAATAAGGTTGATTTTAATACTTCAAAAAGTTCCTACTTTAATTATCTAGTGTGCATTTCTGTTGGCCCTCCGTTCTTATTTCTTTTCCGTTCTTCACATAAATGGGTGTGGAATGGGATGGAAGAAGTTCAGGCATTATAATGTGCATTCCAGGATTGTTTGTGCTGAGCTGACTTTAATATCTATAGGACTAGGGTCAGAAAAGCCAGTTTAATTATGTACAACCATCCAAGAGCTATAGACAAGAACTCCAGCTACTGATAAGAGTAACCCCAGCACTGATGAGTGTTGCAAGATAAAGATCCCCCAGAAACCCAGTTAACGGCATCTTTGTTCCTAACCCATGACTTTGTAGAAGTCCTGATACTTCAGGTTTAAAAATTAACAATGTAGACCTGAAGTGAAAATAATACTTTGGAAGCGGGGATGAAACAAACTCTTCCCTTTTCATCTTTCCCCAATGATTTGCAGGCAAACACCACCCCAGGCAACTTCCGAACTTCCATAATTGCATTGAATTCCTTGTTAATTGGGCTTTTCTCTTGCTTTTGAGTTCTTTCTTGAGAAATGCCTGCTTTATAATGATTTGCGTGCAGACAATAAATGTAGAGATTTAATAGGATGAAGACTGTGGCTCCGTATAACGATATTTAGCCCTTAACTCCCATTGAAATCAATACCTTTCCAAATCTCATTATGACTTAAGATTAATATGCATAAAATAGGATTATTACTAAATGTTTGAGGGATAAAAAGAGAATAAAGCACTATTCTACTCTAAAGGGATTGTGAAAATTGTATCTTTAGAATTGCATGATAATTGTCCCAGTAACTTGATGCTTTTTACATCATATGTGCTCAGTTTGAAAATAAGAATTTGGTGACCGTGTCTGCAAACTAGAAGGGAAACTTGCTTCATTTCTTCCTTGGACTTCATCACAAATAAAAAATCCTGTCTTTCATCAGACTCTTTATGATGCCTGCTCCTCCAGAGAAAGTGGGGATAACAGTTTGTGATTCACTAGAAGGTAAAGAATCCAAATTATTTTCTCTAAGCAATGCAGAGATAAGTTGACTGAGGAGGAGTGAGCAGTATCTTTTGCTCTGAAAAAGGCTGTGACACAAATAATGAAGGAAGTGGAGCTGCTGCTTTTTTTTCCCCCAGAGCAGATTTGGGGCTTTTGGCTGGCTCAGGAGTGCTGGCAGCAACCTCCATCAGCGGGGTGGGTGGCCATCACAGTTCTGAGACCTGGCAAAATCAGCAAATTGCATCCCATATCCCATCAATGCATTTACTCTTGCGAGTTTTTGTGTATGTCGTTACTGAAAGGAACAGCAAAAGTGCCCAGAAGTCTAACAGGGAAAGATAGGTTGCTCTCTAATGCTGAACAAATGTAATCATCAGGAGCATCCATGCTTGGTTCTGGAGTGTAACCATGAGTGATTGAGGTTGGTGGGACATAACTGGTGACATAACACTGTCAGGAAAAAAGGGAGGTGAACAGTCGTTGGCAAAGGCTGTTGTCTTTTAGTGCACATAGTGATAGTCTTTCTCAGGCAAAAATGGCTTTCTCAAACTGTACAGATTCTGGTTATGTTTTCTGTTGGTTTTAGATTAGGGGTTTTTTGGTTGTTTGTTTTAGTAGTAAAACTCATTCCACTCCCATGTAGGACCTCAGAATAAAGGATTATGTACAGCAACTCTTACAAAAGCACAGTCTCCAGTTTAATTTATCTTTTATCCTGTCATCAGTCATCTTTTCACTGTTTTTACATTTGCTCAAACTCTCTTGATGTTAAACTGCTTCCCTGCTATTAGATCTGAGCAGAGAATTTTACCTACAGTTACATGCACAGTCCAGTGGTGAAAACCCAGTAACAGGGCTGGGGTTAGGACTCAAGTCTTTCGGAAATGAGATAGATGTTCCCAAAAGTCACAGATAGATGGCTAAGGAAATAGTGAAGACATGACCCTTTCATTGCAAAGTTGTTTGCCCCAAATCACAGTTTTTAAACTAAGATAAACTAGCCTGACTACATCAGAAGGCTGCTAATGTAGCAAGAGGTACCTTTGTTTTAAGCAGGATACACTCTAGGGTTTGCTGGATACTGGTCTGATTTGACAGTGTTTGCCCTTTGTCTTTACCTTTTCTTGTCGCTGTTTATTGCTCCATTCCAAAATTCTCAGCATCATGGTCAGTGGTTTTGCTTTTAGTGAAAAATGTAAGGCATGTTGGCCAATACAAGTACATGGAATGATGTTCCATATGCCAGAAACTGCTGTCTCTGATGACTGGTACAGAGGTGACAGAACTCTCTTTCTGTGTCATCATAATATTTTTTTCAAGAGTCTTTTGTTGACATTGCTCCAACTATAAGACTCAATTTCCAGAGTCCAGGATTGAAACTGTGTTTGTTTCTTTGGGGTCAATAAGTGTCTAGTGAAATGCTCCCAAAAATCCCTTCTGTCATACCAGTTTGCAGAAAGGATGGAATGTGCTGTCAGTTATTCCCTGAGGAGGATCATCTACATCTTCCATCACTGGAGCTGGTGATAGTGGTTGGCAGATATCATTCTTCCTAACAGAATCTCTGACGATTTTATCCAATCCAAACACACTGATTAGAAATTTACTTATCAAGAGAATTATTTGCAACGTGCTTGGTGTTTTTTTTGCAACTGAAACCTTTGAGCAGGGCCTTGAATATATAAAGTCTGGTGTAATGCTGAGTTGTCTGAAAAAAATGAGTCCATGTGACCCAAATTATGTATTCACTTTTCAGCTTGATCTCTTGGCACTGAGGAGCTCATCTGGGACAATGTTATTCCTGCAAAGGAATTTGCTGAACTTGAGTTGTGCAGTGTTTGCAACACAGTCAAAGCATTCATGATTAGATTATATGGGCCATAGCAAAATTATCACCTTTTTTTCTGTGAAGATTTGAATACTACTTGTTTAATGTCTCTCCAGACCACAGGTTAATCAATGAAATTTACACAAAATATCAGTACTTGAACTTCTTGAATGTCTGTTTGTGTATGGGCTGAAGAGGAGTTTCCATGGAAATACTGTGTGACTAAGTAATTAACAGCTGTAACATATTCTGTGCTCATTGAAGAAATAAAAGTTTCTCAGGAAGGCTAACACTTGGCATTTTCTGACGTTAATATTAATCACATTACAGTCTTAATAATGTCCTTTTGGCATGGTGTTTGTTTGAAATGCTACAGAAAGTAAATGAACTCTGTATATTTCAGTGCCCTGAAGAACATTTAATGAGAAATAGATGCTTTTTTTTTTTCACCAGCTGAACATCTGAGTATCCTTTTATAATGGTAGTTATACATTTGGATTTGAATAAAAATACACAAAGGTTGATACCACCTATAAAACAGAGTGTCTTCAACCTTTCGTTGTATAGTGTGGTTTGAATGATTTTGCTGCTTGCAATTTCTATAGAAGAATAACCACTCATTGCTAAATTTTTTCCATCAAAAATATGAGAGAGATAAATAAATTATAAAGAAACTTGTTTTTCCTCTTTGTAGGTTTCTTTTACAATTCAGCTCTGGCCAGTGAATTTTGTTTAACTGACCAGGTAAGCAAATATGCAGTCTTTTTATTTTTTTTAAAAGAAATGTTTTCCACACATTTGACAACTAATTCTGAGAGGCCATTGTTCTGAATTGTTGGAGAAAATTTGCAAAATCTGTTAAAATATGTTCAAAATGCTTTTGTTAGTTTGTAATTTAAAAAAAAAAAAAAGTTGGAATTTGAAGAGTTCTACCCTTTTCAATTAGCAGATTTTCCACAATTTCCAGATGTTTGTATTTTTATCCTTTCTCTCCCTTCTTTTCTTTTGTCCTTGTTTTGTCACATTTTACATTGATATTGATGGGTTTTTTGTTTTCTTCGAAGTCTTACAAGAGGAACTTTTGGTTTTTTCCTATCAATTTCCCTCTACCTCCCAGTATTTCAGCACTGCAAATAAAACTGTCTGCTGGGAATTCCAAGGATGATATTTTAACACCATGGGAATGGCAAAGCAATGCTGTAGTGACTGTTGGGAAGTAGAGATGGCTTTGGAAATCTATTAACAAAATGCAATTCAGAAATTAATGAAATTGCGGCTAATGATCTGGTTTTATTGGTACCAAAAAAATTAAGGTAAAGCACCAAATTGTACCTGTGCCCAGGTTTGTAGGCAGGAGTCTGTGTTTTACCTATGCAATTTCAGTTTAGATGTGTTGTAGGTAGTTTGCAGAAAACACTTTTTGTCCATCTCTGTTATTATTATGGGTTTTAATGAGGGAGTTGGGCAATATAATTTACATGCAGTGCAGCTTTAATGTTGCCTACACAAATCTGATAATTTTTGATTTTTTTAATAGAGGGACGTGGACAAAATGAATTAAAGTTGCTATTTTGGATGGAATATTACGTTCACAGTATATAGATGTGGTTTGCCTTAGCTGAAAAGTTTTTGTGCTTTTTGATAGGCTTCTCCTAACCCTGGCTAGAATAACCAAATACAGCCAAAATAGTAAATAAGATCATGGTGTTCCTTTGCAAGTCTTTCTCTTATGTTAAACTGTTCCATAGCTCTAACCTTTTATCAGTGCTGTTCATCTCACCTTTAATTTAGATAAACTGTTCTTTGATCATCCTCTCATCATTCTACCTTCTTGACATTGGGTTTTTCTGTGGTGCTGCCAACACTTAGAAAGCTTTCTCAGTCTCAGTTCACCAAGGAGAAATTTCTTCCATTTGGATCTTCTCCTGAAAATTTGCACCCATTGCACCCAATAGCTTTTATTTCCTTTAGAAAAATGGATGTCTGCTTCAGCTAGGGCTGCCTTTTGGGCTTGCCTAGTGTGATATTCCTGGGTTTTGTTTCCAAATTAGTCTGCAATCACCCTTGCAAGGAAGGAGAAAATCTTGGTTTAAAAATACCTAGTGATTTCAAATGTTAGTCTTGAGAACTTCTCCAAAGCATTTCATATTAAAAGTTTGGACAAGTGATCAAAGAATAAAACTTTTTTTTTTCCCCCAACATCTGTGCACTCTTTTTCTGGATCTTTGGCATATCCAAATTAATCATTTCTCCAAGATTCATAATTCTGCAGGCTTTAAATTTTCTTTATGGTATTTTGTTCAAAACACTGCAAGATAAAATTATCGACAGCAAATGAATCCATTAATAATATAATGTAAACATCTCTAGCAAAAAGATGGCTGTTGATATTGCCTTATCTTTTTCTTCTCATATCAAGGTGTCTCCTGCAGAACTCGTCACAGTGTTTGTCTTACAGATATAAATTGTAATGAAATTGTAATGCTTTGATTTATTTCAAATAATAATTGATTTATTCATCAATATGAGATATCCAAGAAAACAAATCATTATGGCTCAAATAGCTAATTTAATTTAATTTTTTAAGTCTCTGTTTCTTTAAATATCATTAATCATTTTTCTGCACCTTCCATACTCTCTTTGGCCACCGCTCTCAAAGATTGCCTGGTCTATGTTTCTGGATAAAATACGTCTGGCAGTCAGTGACAGTTTTTTCAAGGAAACAAGTCCAAAGGCAGAGATTAGATCCCCCAAAAAAGTTTCATACAAACTGGACAAGCTCAAGAAGTGGTCGATGAGAATCTCATGAGGTTTAACAGACCAAGTCCAAGGTGCTGTGCCTGGGTCAGGGCAGCCCCTGGTACCAATCCAGGCTGGGGCTGAACAGATCCAGAGCAGCCCTGGGAGAAGGATTTGGGAGTGCTGATGGGTGAGAGGCTGGACATGCCCCGGCCATGTGCTCTGGGAGCCCAGAAACCCCCTGTGTGCTGGGCTGCACCCAAAGCCCCGTGGGCAGCAGGGCAGGGAGGGGATTCTGCCCCTCTGCCCCGCTCTGCTGAGACCCCACCTGCAGTGCTGCACCCAGCTCTGGGGTCCCAGCACAGCAAGGACAGGGACCTGTTGGAGCCAGGCCAGAGAGGACCATCAAGGTGATCAGAGGGATGGAGCAGCTCTGCCATGAGGAAAGGCTGAGAGAACTGGGATTGTTCAGCCTGGAAAAGAGAAGGCTTTGGGGTGACCTAATTGTGGTCTTCCAGTACCTGAAGGAAGCCTGCAAAATGGGGTGAGACTATTTACAAGGGCCTGGAGTGACAGGACAAGGAAGAATGGCTTCAAACTGACAGAGCGTAGGTTTAGATCAGATATTAGGAAGAAGATTTTTACTGTGAGGGTGATGAGGCCCTGGCACAGGTTGCCCTGGCACAGCTTGCCCTGAGAAGCTGTGGAGGCTCCCTGGAAGTGTTCAAGGCCAGGTTGGATGGGGCTTTGAGCCACCTGGTCTAGTGGAAGGTGTCCCTGCCCATGGCAGGGGTGTTGGAACAAGATGGACTTTGAAATCCGTTCCAACCCAGGCCACCCTGTGATTCTATGATTTTATGAACTGTTTGCTCTCCTTACTGGCTTCATTTATGGCCATCTTTGCCCTTAATGGTGGTGATTGTAGGTTTTATGAAGTAGAAAAAATGAGCTAAAATAGATACTTCTGCTCCATGGGCATAATATGTCTTTGGATGTATTCCGTACATTTCCATGAATTAATTGTATCCCAGCTAATGAACAAGTGTGTGATGAAGTAACGGGCTTGGCTGAATACAGGTGATGATCAGCAGCTCAACGTGGAGGGCAATGCTGGTCTTTAATACTAGTATTGAAATGGAAGCTGATTTGACACCTTTTGTATCTCTTCACCAACTTAAAATGGGAATCAAGTATTTTAAATTTTATTCATATTTTTGATGAGCCCTCAGTTCTGTTGGTATTTGTGGGGTAGGATGCTGTGAGCCTGCATGACTGCCTGGTGACTGAGATATTGGGTTGCTCTTGCAATACTGTGCAAGAGCAGAATTTTCCATGGGTATTTGATCAGCAACAATTCTTACAAGAATTAACTGTCTGGCAAAAAGCTGTATTTTAAAGTTTGCCAGGCTACTGGCATCCTCAGAGGCTTTGAAAGCCTGCTAAAAGTATGGCTGCATTGTTATTATACTATTTTTGTGCAGTACAAAAAATTGTGAACCAGGAATTATCTATATGGACACAGAAAATGCATCAGGAAAAGGCTTATTTTTAATATTTTCATTTTAAATCTTTTGAGCAACTAGTGGCATCTTATATTTCCATTATAGGGAGTAAATTTGGGCTCTGTACAAAATAATAAAAGCTCTGAATAGCTATTTTGAGGCAAAAAAGTGTTGGAGTGCACTAGGTGGTGGTAGAGAGATAGGCCCTGAGGATCAGAGGGAGGGCCTCTTTCCTGGGCCTGGAGGTGATCCTGGGAGTGCATCCAGGTCACCGGAGACGGACTGAGAGAGGATTGTGTGTTTATGGACAGACTGGGCCTATGAGAAGTGTTAATTGTAGTTTGTGGCTTTACAGGGTATTGTTTGCCTATTACCATAATAGGTAAAATCTGTGCAATACCCCAGGTGATTGGGGGACACTGTGGTGAACATCTTTCCTGTTTATATGATGTTATATCCTGTTGGGTGCTGGTATTTAGGGAATTCTGTCTGTGCAATAAACGGCTTTGCCTTTCTCCATCTTATGTGCAAAGTCCTTGCCCATGAGTCATTACTGCAAAAAAAAAAGTATCTTAGAGGTGTGTTCCATAAGAGCTCTGGTAAATGGCATGGCAATTCTTTCAGATGTTATTTGTACTCCAACAATGCCTCTCTGAAATGTTCAGAAGTTTTAGCAAGCTAGGACTATTGTAGCGCATCAAATTACTGCCAGATACAGAACCAACTATAAGGAACAGCCATTGGGAGTGAAAATTGGATTCGCAGTTTTCGCAAACGGAATCTGGTTGCCAGTGTTATACTTGAACAAAACCACAGGATTCACCTAATTACTCTCCACTCAGGTCTCAGATACATAAGGAGAGCTATTCACAAACTATAAACAAAAAAGTATGCAAGCTGGAATTAAATAAACCAGTGGTTCTCTATTAATTGTGCTTCACATAAACCTCCTTGGAAATGCCTGGTCCTGGCTCTCTCAGAAACTCAGTAGTGGACTCACAAGCCTCAGGTTTCATCTCATGTGGTGGTTTCTATATTGTTGTTATTTTGAAGTCATGTATGGCACAAAACTGTGTGTTTCTGTGCAGAGGGATGAGTTTCATACAGGATCAGTACAGATGAAATCATTTCAGTTTGCCCCTGAAAAATTAGCAACAGTAAGACAAACAGGAGCAGTTTCTTTACTAAATCTAGGACTTTGCACGCATTTGTACTCAGAATTCCCCGAATCTCTGGGTGAGTGAAAAAAGTCCTTTAAAAGGCAGTGTTGTTATTAAAAAAATGAAATTTCATTCACATGCTAAAAATTTTGATTATTGAAAATAATTTAATTCAGAGAAATTTTTCATAATGCCTACAGTAAATAATTGCTCTTCTGGGCCCTTTGTTTTAATTGGTGACAAGAACATACGAATATGTGCATTTTTGAGAGAGGCTTAAGTTTTTTAGAAGGGCTATTTCTCTTTCAGCTTGGGTGTGCAAGAACATGAACTTCAGTACCTTTTTCTCCTGTGGGTTTTGCTGTTGTGGCATTTTGGTTTGCTAAGAGAGTATTTCTCTTCAGTTTATATCGCTAATGGAAGACCCCGGAACTTACATTAACTTCGCACATATATTTTTGTTTGCAGTATTTTTATTTAACTCGTCCTAAATTCACTTGCATTTTCCCTTCCTTATGAAATAATATCTGCTGGTCAGCTATACTAAATCCTGGGGATGACTTGTATGGCAAATCTCTCCAAGTTTTTTCTACTCCTGAGTGACTTTCTTCAGGGTGTTAGCACATATAACTGCCTTTTCCCAGCAGGAGGTTATCACCAGAAATTCCCCCTCACTTTGGTCACACATTTGATAGTGTGCTGAGTCAGGTCCTGCAGCCACACAGTTAAAACACAACTTTAGTTCAGGTGAACCCAGCCGGTTCTGTGCAGATCTCACCTTGGCAAGAAGAGGAGACGCCCCTGAAGAATAAAAGTAGCATGTGCTTCAGTCCTTGGGAGAGAGCTGCTTAGGGAAGGGAAATCCAGCCTTCATTCCCGGATCAGGGCTGTTGTCCTGGCCCACTGTGTACACTTGAGAAGTTGGGATCCAAACCCGTGTCACCCTTCAAGTAGCTCTACCACTTTCCTTTCTTAAAGGAAAATGAGATTATTTTGAGATCATTTGAAATGAAATACAAGCCTTGGAACCATAGGTTCTGATGGGTGTGGAATACATGGTGTCGCATTTTGTGCTATGTCTGTAGACCTGGGAAAGCCTAACCATAGAGCTTTAAGCTAACTAACCAATTAAAATGTTTTTTATATTCCTTATGCAAAGCTCCCATACAAAGTTGTCAGCGTACGCATATACAGGCTCTGCTCTTGGAGCTACATCCAGACAGAGCAAGCCCTTGTTTTCAGAAAACACAAATTTTGACAGATCTTTGTATGACCACAGGAGGCCACTTGCAGGGTCAGGCTCTCAGCAAACTTGGGAACTCTTTTTCTCCTGCCATCAATCTTGCAAAGTTTGATAATTTCATTAATGCTTCAGAAGTTGGGTGTGAGTATGAAAGAACTCCTCCTTTCATGCTCTCTTTAACTTTGTAGTTTAACTTTGCCTTAGTAGTTCGACAGGATGCTTTCAAAGACTTATTCTAACTTCAGACTTCGAATAGAGTTTATAAAAGAAAGAATATCCAAGACTCAAAATTAAGCACCAAGTTGTTTTGGTTTTTTTAAAATGTCATCATCTATGCAGTATTCTTGCAATCATTGCTACAAGGAGAAAGAAGCCTGAAAAAATAATTTCATACCTTTAAGCAATTGTAAAGCAAGTATTTAAGGCAATTGCTTGTTATGACTTTTGTCTTCATTCTATATTTTCTTATTTTCATAAGGAAGTGGCAAATGAAACATAAATTATTGGTTACTTGAGGTGTTAAGATTTCAACAGAAATATCTCATTGATTTAATTCTGTAGAGCTTCCAATTTACTTTTATAAATTAGTCAGACATGTAAAAATAGGATAGGGTATGTGATTTTTTTTCCTCAAATATCTTCAGGCAGTAGAATGTCAGAAGTTGCAGGAGCTGAGAGCTACAAGCCTCATCTTGGAACAGTAGAGATACAACTATTGTGGCTTTGGCATTTTCTCAACATTAATAACTGGATGAGATACTAACTTGCTTCATTTTTACAGCATCTTAAAATCTGTCACATGTCCAGAGGCTTAGTTTTAAGTAATTTTTCCTGGAACATTTAAGGGAAATTTCATCTAAATATACTTGTGGTATTATTTTGTAGTTTGAACTGGTATCTTCAGGATGCTATTTTTATTATTGCATCTTTTATGTCTGAATTTTTTTGATTACCTTTCATAATATATAGCAAAAATGAACAGCTGTTCTACAATTTGCTCGTGATTTGTCAGGTTTCATTTTTCTAACCCTCTCTGGGGATAGTTTTTACACAGTATTTACAACTTTGTTTTCTGATCTACTTGAATGCAATTACGTAAACAATAAGGAAGAAAATTCTAGAAAGGATGAGGAGGGATGGCTTGATAAAAATGAGTTAAAATATTTTCCAACCTTTCTACAACTGCTCTGTTGGAAAGACCAACAGCTATAATAAATTAAAGAAGGGAGATTATAGAGTTTTTCTGCCAATTTTCTTTTAAGATGTTAATAGGTCCTAAAGATTTTGTATCCTATTAGCTGACAAAAGTTTTAAAACAAAACAGAATGTTTTTTAGCAAGAGCATCTAATTCTTCTTAAATAGAAACTACACTGTGAAGATATGTTCTAAGGAAGTTGCTTGTGTTATAAGGGGAAACATATGAAAGCAAGTGAATGGCAGATTTACAGGGCTAAATCTGCTCTCCATGTGTCACTCTGAAGACCTAAGGTGGCAGGGACTTGCTAGAAAATTATGGTGCTCAAATTCATACTCGTATGTGTGTCTTAGTCTCCTTGAGTCTCAGTGACTGCGATGTTCTCTTCATGCTTTTAAGAGTAAACAGAGCAGAAACCTTAAATATTGCAGGTGTTTTTATGTGCAGGGTGCCTTTAATGGTGTGGCATATAGCATGAGGAAAAACACCATGGATCTGTCAGCCTGGGCTACACGATCTGTGGTACAATTCCTGCTTCCTGCAAATGGGTATCAAACTAAAGTCCAAAATGCCACCATCTAGAAGAGAAGACTTTGTCAGATGTATAATGAGATCAGACACATGCAACTCTGGGGGTTTTTTTGTCTATTTCTGGTGGGCATTGAATTGTCTGGACACAATCCTGTGCCATGTGCTCTGGGATGACCCTGCTTGAGCAGGGAGAGTGGACCAGATGACCCTCTGTGGTCCCTTCCAACCTGACCCATTCTGTGAATAAAAAGCATAATATCTTTAAAACCAGAGAAAAAAAAATTACTGCCACATTTCCCATGTATCTAATGATGTACTTCCTAGGCAAAAGTGGAGAGTGCAGGATGGAAGAGGTAAAAATGTGCTAGGAATTATATAACATCAAGCACTAAGGGCATATATGGAGCATTATGCTTTGCTTTATGCTTTCACCATGGAAGTTTTTTGCTTGGGTTTTCTTGAACTTCCCAGTCCTATTTCTAAACTGTTCTGTACTCCTTTATTTCTTACCTTTTATGCTGGTTGAAACAGACTTTGGACTTTGAGCACTTAGATAACAGGCATTATCCAGAGGAAGAAGGGTAATTTAAAAAATAATATCTTTGAGGAAGGGGCAGAAGGTGTCTTGGGACAACTCTTCACATGGCAAGACATGGTTTCCTAGAACATGATGTGTTTGGGGGCTTTCAGTTTTTCCCCACAAACTTCATGCCTGTCTGGGGTGTCTTGTTTTTGAGCCACTTGTTAAATTGAGACTCCAAATGTCTGTGATGAAGAGATGCAAGTGTGCTAGACTGGGCCCATTGAATGTACAGATGCCAGACTTATTGGGAGTGACACTGTGAAATTAATACGTACACACTGCAATTTAAAGGATAATATTATGCAAATATTCCTAAGCATGACATGTTAAAAAGTAGTTACATTTTAGACACATCCATTAATATTTTCTCTTGAATATCAAGTACTTCCTCCCACCTGCCATCTCTTCCATGTTTTCACAGGCTATGATGGTTAAATGTCATAAAGCTGTCATAACGCTGTGACTAGGCTTTTTGGTTAGTAGAATCTAGCACAATCTGCATTCATATTGTGCTCAGCACTTTAAAAACAGATTATACATTTCAAGCATTACCAAAAAGACATATTTTTAATCACAATTTCTTCCTATGGGGCAGATTCTGAACTGCTTTTGCTGTTTCTAGCATAGAGCACTACTATGTTTTGCCCCTAATCAGCATATGGGGGAAAAAAAAAAGGCTTTATGGTTCACTCTGGGTCCTGCTTGTACTCCCACTTCAGACTTACCTTTATGCATCTGATAGTGTCACTCACTTTGGAAAAGAAGTAGCAATTCTAAATGCTCAGGGTTAGGCCATACCTTCCTACTCCCCATCCCAGCCAGTCTCACTCAGACATGGTATTTTTTGAACTGTTCTTAACACCTGGATTTAAATGCCACACTACAGCTAAGCAAGCAAATGAATTGCCAAAGTCTGCAAACAATCACAGCTTTTGTAGAATATTGGTAGCATCTGAAAGTCAGTATTTCATTTTTCTGGTCAAGGCTGCGCATTAATAGCAGTGTACCTGTGCCCTGAAGTGCTAGGATTTCTTTCCCCCCCACTTGTGAACCTATTTTTATTGTGAAGTACTGTAGAATATTGTTCATGTTCTGCTCACATGGACATTCTAGGCTTCAATTCATGTGTATTCTTTTAGACAAATTATATAAAAGTACTTGCAGTTTAAAAACACCACTTTGATTTGAATTAGGAAGTCTACTGGCAGTGAAGAAGTCTTCCTTGGAGACTTAATAAATTAACCAGCAGACTTGGCTATAAGCATGTAGTTGTAATGGCAATATTATGAAAATATCACCAGCAACATCATGATTAGGTGTATTAGGATTTTTAGTTTAAGCAGGATAAATATCCTCTTACACACTTAAAGTGATTGAATTTTATCTCTGAAATGAACAAAATACATTACGTGGAGCATTGCATTTTCTAATGTTTCTCTGTCCAAATTTGTTAAAAATGTACTGCTCACAGATCTGCTCATTCCTCCAGGAAAAAAAAAAAAAAGGTACTCTGGAAAAAGCACAGTTCTGAATAAAACCAAATAAAATTACAACTATGAAATATTTATTTAATATTATTGCAAATATGTAAAAAATTAGTAGGTGTATACATGTAGGATATAGATAAAAGATTATTACTTATGGTTAAACTTTTATTATCTTAATTCAAAAAAATGCAACAGTTTTTTACTTTACATATACTGAGATTTCTTGTTTTGTACTCCAATTAGAAAGTAGGAATCTTTAGGGACTGATATCAGGAGAAGTTAAAATCTGATAGAAATCTAGATCATTAAGTACATTTGACACTCTGAAGTGAGAAGAGCAAAAAGGAGAAAGAAAATATTTAGATTAGATTATATTCCAACAAGAAAAGGTAAACTGAGGAGTGCAAATGGACCTCTGTAATCCAAATAAAACATGTTAACAATGAGAAATTATGAAATACAGACCGCATGGATTATGGAGCAATATTTTTTTCCCTGCACACAACATTTTAGCAGTAACGAGCAGATAAATTACACCTCCTATTAGAATAAAGAGTAGGTATTTGTGTGGTTAAGTGTTTGAATGGCAATTAAATATTCCTAGAAGTTGTTATCAATATAATAGACTTGATTATACAGAGGAAAAGAATTCCTGTTAACAGTGCTGACATTTAAATAGTACATCATAGGTGTACTTCCAGGAAACAAGTTCCCTCAAAGCACAAAAATCCACATTGGGAGAAAAGATCAGAATGAACAATGATTTACTTTATTCCACATAGGTTATGATACTGTTCTTGTCATCATAATATGTGATTACTTTCTGGTGGTGCATTACACTATGGGATTAGTGTTTGTTGTTTAGCACTCTGCCATTGCAGGATGAGACCTGTAGGCTTGGGGGAAGGAGGAGTAGGAAAGATGTGAAAACTTGCTTAATATTAAAAAAATTCTACATGTGGAAATACTAAACGAGAGGAGGAAAGAGCAGTAATGAAAATGATACCTGATTGGGTGGAAGAAAACACATTGACATGTGCTGGCTAACACAGCAAAGACTTTTGGAAGTTTAGGCTACCAAGAGGTTGATGTTTGATCAATGAAGGTTGGTATCTGTTTCAAGAGCAGTTCAGAAATGTCTGGCAGATTGTTCAAAGGTGTTACAACCTACGGAAAATGCCAGAATTTTCAACTCTTGGATTTTAATCAACTCAATATTTTATTTGGAAAGGAAAAAAGTTTCCAGAATATAGTATCCTTGTAGCTCTTCTGTGGGATTATTCCCAGGGCAGACAGAGTTTTGGAGACCCTAACCTTTGGTGAATGCTCCTGTGCCCAGCAAGGATTGTTGTACCTGGGAAACCTGTGACCTTGTGCTCTCACTGAGTGATGCTGGAGAGGTACCCAGACAAACTGCAATCAGAATATACTCAAAGAAAGCTTTATAGGGAGACTAAGAAAATGCAATTAAGCTAAAAAAATTAAATAATAAAATAGAAAAAAAAATTAAAAAGGACAAAACTAAAACAAACAAAAACCCCCCAAAACCAAAACCAAACCAACAAAAAAACCCCAATAACCCCCCCCCCCCAAAAAAAGCCAACAAAAATAAAACTGTGTTCTGTGCCCAGAAAAAGAAAGAAGCTGAAAATATATAAGCAGTCAGGCTGAGAGGCGTCTGTAAATAAACACAAGCTAGAACACTATGGATTAGAAATATATTAAACAATTGAAGGGACTTTTTCTATCAAATATAAACTGAGTTTTATGATATTTAAAAACCTCTGCAATCCTGATGTATTTTTGTGTCAGTTTCTGCAGGAAGGTCCAAGAAAATTTTAGGTTTACAGTAATTGTTTCAATGAAGAAAATTTCTGAAGAATTTCTAAATTTATATATTTAAAATACCCATGCAAAATATGCGTTAAAGAAATTCCCAACTAATTAAATGGATAATTCTTCATCTGTATGAGACTTCAAAATTAACTGATCAGTTTATTTTAATCCATGTCTAATTGCTTACAAACCTGTTATTTGCAAAAGGAGTCTGAAGCATGTTGAGAACAGGATGTCCTTGCATTGTTTTATTTTGTGTCACAGGTTATTTTGTAAATGTTGCAACTGTCTTTCTCATGGCCACTACAGAGTTCACAGTTACGTCAAATATCGAATGGGTGTTTCATTTTGCAAATTTTCTTTAATTAGAAATAGCACAGCATCTGAAATACCAGTGTTCACCCTGCTGTAGGTTAAATTCAGAAAATAATACATGGCTTGGATTTAGTCCCAGGTATCATACCAAAATTGTGCTGGATTTTTACCTAAAGCAGTTTATGAACAAACATGTTTCACAAATCCTGAAAAGGCAAAGCTACATATTTTCCTAGTTGTAATACGCATTATTTGCTGATTTGAGTGATTTGAGATATTTAAGGGATCAGATAAGAGTAGTTTAACCCAGACTGTAGGTGGAAAAGACATGTTATCAGCAGGCAGATGCATCAGTTGTTAAGCATCTGTGACTAGTACCTTTAGGAACTCTCAGTTTGACCTTACCTGAAGTTGGAATGATTTCTGCATAAATATTTTTGCAGACTTTGATTTACATTGCACAACATGAAATCAGTAGTAGAATCTGCTTTCTCAACTGCAGCAGCCTATCAATTACCCTTCCTCTCCAGAAGTGAGTTTTCTTAGTTGCCGTTTCTTACAGTACTGTGGGGACAATGCCAAAAGCAGAAAAAAAATGGATTACTTATCTGTAAAGAGCTTTAATTTTTTATAGCACCCACAAATCCATACGAGTCTCCCTTGTGTCCTTTGCTCCAGAACCTAATTCCAAAGAGGGCCTCATGAGAGAGAGATGGGGTGTGAGAGGGGTGAAGTATTTATTCTGTCATACACTGGACTGGACAGTAATACATGCATCTCACTGCCAAGCAATATTTTCACTAGGGCTCTTTGACTACACATGTCTTGAGTGTACACACACACTGCAGTATCGACAGAGTCACTCCGGATGGGCCAGACACCTGCAGAACAGAAGTCACTGTTGGCAAGTAACTCCCTGATATTCAAAGCAAATGGGAGCTTGGTCACACTACATTCACTCAAAAGGTACTGACTTTTTGGGAGGAGTTGCCAAAATAAAGAAGGGGAATAGTTTGTTATATACAAGGTTGCAATGCATAATTTGTCTCCCACAGGAAAATCACAAAGAGAGGTTAAAACAAAATAGTGCTGTAGTAGGAAGTCTTTTTTTGGTGAAAATGCTGTTTCTTGTGATAAGCTTGATTTACAATCACTTCAAGATTAGGATTTACATTATGACTGAAAATGCATACAAATACTATATTGATTTTCTTTTTCATTATTAGGTACTTCTAATATGTTGCCAAATCCTTTGAGAGCAAAGCAGTACTCTAGACTTATTTATTTAGATTGTTGGTGTATCTCAGGCTCTTCATTAGGCATCCAGATACATAGTTATGGCCTGAACAAGAAAGGTTTCCTGATACTTTTGAAGACAGATAGAAATGGAGGAGGAGATTCAAGTAGACACTGCTCATGTCAAAAACAAATTTTTGCCATGTAGATAAGGAGGCAATTTATTAGGAATATGTAGGAAAAGCCACTTGGCTAGTTATTTGAAACTTGCACAAGTTGTCAGTAGATACCAGCATAAGATAATGATCCGAGGTGGACAATGACATATTGATGGATATTTTGGTTCATCTTAATGTTATATTTTGCTGTTTTGATCATCACGAAAGACCTCAATTTTAAAGGAAATTTACTACACTAATTCTTTGTTTACATAATTAAATCCAATATCTGTTGTAGGTGGCTTTTTTTTCAAGGCTCCAATACTCAACAAAGCTCTGCAGACTCGCTCACATTGATATGGATAGTTCTAATTTCAGTGAGAAGGCTAACTCTACAGATTAATACAAGTGCAAAGGTTTGCATGATTAAGGCCTAGAGACATTATACAGCCCCACTCCTCTCCCAGAACATGGAAATAAAAGGTTCATCATGGGACATACTGGGTGAAAACAAGGTTTCTGCTTGCTCTGCACAGCATTACGTTCAATCAGGTATTTATCGTTTAAATTGATACAGGATGTTTGTGTTCCTTGTGAAAGTTTATTTCTCTTGAATTAGAAAAAAAAATCTTTACTGTGAGGGTGGGGAGGCACTGGAGCACGTTGTCCAGAGAAGCTGTGGCTGCCCCATCCCTGGGAGTGTTCAAGGCCAGGTTGGATGGGGCTCTGAGCAACCTGGTCTAGAGGAAGGTGTCCCTGCCCATGGCAGGGGGTTGGAATGAGATGAGCTTTAAGGTCCCTTCCAACCCAAATAATTCTGTGATTCTATGAATTCACAATCTCATGGCTGTTTTAATCCTCTGAGGACAGAACCTGGTTCTGCTTGCAGAACTAAACCAGGGGACTAAGTTGCTTTTAACTAAGGGGACTGTTGCCTACATGTTGCATTCTGCTTCTTTCCTGCTAGATAAAAGCTGTCCAGAAATGCATTCCAGAAATCTGGTTGCTTGGTTTCATGCTCTGTGAGCATTGGTTACCATAGTGTTTTAGAAAAATACCTTTTCAGGAAGCAGAAGCGTAATCAAATATAATCCACTGGAGTTGTGGTGAATGAACCATCTGTTAACAAATTGAAAGCAATGCATTTATAGATTTAATGATTAGTAAACTTTAATTTCCTGCTACAGTCAGAAAAATATAAAAAAGATAGCATGTCAGTAAGTCCAGAAGTTTCCCTCTAGGTACACTGCAGCTGCCAACCCTTTGAATATATCTCTTATGATTGTCCTGTGACTGCTATAAACTGACTCTCTTCAGCAACCAAGTCTTTCTGGAAAGCAAACCAGACAGTTCCCTCCACCCAAACTGTAGACATTTCTGTAGATAGTTATCTCTGAGCCACTGGAACAAGCCCTGCCTCCCAGTTTTTAAGCCAGGATATGCCCTGTACTGATCAAAAAGTGTTATATTCATACTGAATTCCTCTTGTCCAAATTTTGCTTTATATGTCTTTATTGTAATAAAAAAATGCAAATTCTTGACTTTGATCCCAAAGACCCAGGTGCAAGTTTAAAGTAAAAACCCTTTAATGTTCTTAAGTTCATGCAGTCTGTGTAAACTAGTGGTTCAGAATTCCAGGCAGAAGTTGAAAGACAGCTGAGGACTCTTGTCACAATTTGAAATAAGAAATAAAGGTCTTCTGCTTATTACTAGGAAAGAAAAAAAACATCATTTAGGTACATGACCCTTGTTGGTCCTCTGAAATCTTCTTTATGCTGGTCATTCATTCAGTACTGAAAATTTCAAACCAATGACTGTGCTGTCTGGTTTTGGTTAATGGTTCAGCATATTTCAGCTTCTTCAGTTATCATTTTGTGCTTATTTATATGTCACCCTTTGTCCAAGTCTGCAACTTTGCTGTTGAGTGTGAACTAGAACCATCTCTCAAAGTCAGATGTGTTTTCAACTACACTATGGGAATGTTGGCTGTGATGAGGCTCCTGTCTCTCCACCAAGAAGAAAATTTGGATATTAACATGAAATTCACAGTGTGTGAATCTGTCTGGGGCAGCAGAAATATGTAATATCATGAAATTCAGTGAGCTGTGGAGTCACAAGTTACGTGAATTCACGTATCACTACTGAATCTATGCATCGCTGAATTCTTTATTAATGTACATACAATGTTTGGTATTTATTTTTATGTAGTTATTCAGGATTTTCTGAGTGAATGTGTTTAAATGATTGGCCAAATCAAAACCTGAGGGCAATAATTACTTTTTTTAGGAAAAATTTAATTAGAAATGTTTTGTCCAGTACAGAACTTAATTCTCATAGAGATGGATAATCAAGTAACCAAGGATCTGGTAGCTAAAGATACTCAACTGATTGCATAAAAGCTGATCCCAGTGCTGATTTGAGTATCCTGTATGGGAAGATGTGAAAACTCTTGTGGAAGGAAGTCTGGTTGTACACAGGAATATTAGCAAAATGTGTGAGACAAAAGCTAAAGAAATGCCCTGATATGAGTGCACAATGTGAATTTCATATAGATACTGTGGAACTGTAATTTGATAACGAGATAAAGGACTCTCCTATGAGAAAAAGATGAGAGAATTGGGATTGTTCAGCCGGGAAAAGAGAAGGCTCTGGGGTGACCTAGTTGTGGCCTTCCAGCACCTGAAGGGAACCGTCAGGAAAGATGGAGAGAGACTATTCACAAGGGCCTGGAGTGACTGGACAAGGGGGAATGGCTTCAAACTGGCAGAGAGTAGGTTTAGATTAGGGATTAGGAAGAAATTCTTTACTGTGAGGGTGGTGAGGCCCTGGCACAGTTTTCCCAGAGAAGCTGTGGCTTCCCCATCCCTGGACGTGCTCAAGGCCAGGTTGGATGGAACTCTGAGCAACCTGGGATAGTGGAAGGTGCCCACAACAGGGATTTGGAATGAGATGATCTTTAAGGTGCCTTCCAACCCAAACCATTCTGTAATTCTGTGATTTTGTGTTGCACTAACTTTTCCCAAGAGTAAGTGAATATAATTAGTATATCGTTACTCAGGACGTGAGTTTTCCATTATTCCTGTGAATTATCACTACCAAACAACACAATATCTTCTCTGTGATGACACCCACCAGCCATAGCATGCCTTTTTATTTGTTTGATTTTGTCAAAAAGTGGCAGTAAATTGAAAAGAAAGATGCTTGTATTAACAGCATTTCCTATTGGAAAAGGGGATTTTAAAAGATACTGCCTATATATTTTCAACAACCAAAGTTAATTTTTGTATTTAACATACCTTTTCAGGCCTGTAAACTATATTTAGTGTAAAAATAGTTCCCCTCTCTACAAGTCAATAACCTGTAAATTATGTATGTGTAGTGGAAGTAGGAGTTAAGATCCAGAGTCCTCTCTTCCCTGCCTTTGATCACTCATAGCCTGCTCAATCTTACAAGAAGGCTCTGTGCCTTTGATCTCCTCTGCCTCTACCTCTATATTTTTCAGGTTATCTGGGGATGCTGATTATTTTGAAGTGTAGGTTTTCCTCCCAAAATTAAGTAAATTCAAACAAAAAAAAAAAATCCTGAAAATGTAGCCATTTGTACTAAAAACACTGAAGAAGTCAAAATCTAGAATGAATATGTAAAACATTTCCATGTATGAAGTGTTAATTTCTTAAATATAAAAGTACTTTAGATTTGAGGGATTGTACTATTTGGAGTGAGATTACTTTGCAGAATCAAGAATTCACAGTAGGGAAATTGAAAAGTGCTATATTGAAAACTGTTCTAATCATTCTTACTTCAAAACTACTTGATCCTTTGGACTGCTGAATCACAAACACACCTGACAGAGGACTATAATGCACAGGTTCTTTCTTTAAACTAAGACTTATGACCTGATCATGTTTTTTAAGGCTAATAGAACTCAACCTGCTGGGAATGTAACACAGCAAAGTACATGCACAAGTCCAATATTATTTTGTAATTAAAATAAGAAAATGTGTGGGATATTTCTGGACACATGTACATATATATCTACATGCAAAAGATTCTGATGTTTTGGAAGGTACTGTCCAGAACTGTAGGAATATAAGGACCTAAAGATGCATGTCATTTCCTTCCTGAACTAGTTATGTTTCAAAAATTCATACTTTCTCTTTCTGCCAACGAACTCTGCCATATTGAGGTGTAAGACTGTCATTTATATCAGTCAGGGTGCCACACAGTTTGTGTTCCACTTTTGGTTCAAGGCAGCTAAGCAAAATGCTCCTCTTAAATAACATTTTGTAAGATGTTAAGGTGTGAGCAGTCAGGATTCATACATGTTCATATGGGAGAAGTATGAATTAAAAAGAAACCCAACTCTTTATCACTGACTGATAAATCAGTGATACAAAGAATGCCCCCCTGACATCCTTTCTATTACTGGTTTGTATTCAGGTCAAGAATGAGACCTAGGAAAAATAAGTGGCCCTGGGGGACACTTGCTACATAACTTGCCAGGCAGTGGGGAGCAAGAAGTCATCTGGGCTTTCTGCTGAGTTCCATCTGTGGAATCCCAAGCCCCTGAGGATTTTTCCTTCTGAAGCTTGGGAGAGGATTGTTGTTGTGATGGTGTTCTCTACACATGGGTGGGAACTCAACAAAGCATTGCTGCAGTTTTTGAAGGGGATCATTGGGATGGGACTTACACTGGGACAGGTTTAGGCACTAGGCATGCTGCTAAATCAGGAATCAGCAAAAGTTTCTTGCTTCCATTCTGGCTATATGTGTCCTTGTTTTGAAGAGATGTTAGGAAAAGAAGCAGACATTGCTTTGTTAATCACAAGCAGAAGGCATGCAAGGAGTAGTTGTTTACCTTCTTTGCTAGCTGATCTGCTATGTGCACTGTCCTCCTACTCTAATGACCAGGAACTATTCCAAGGTATCTTCAGATTTCAATTTTCAAAGGTAGTGATCAAGTTGGTGCAAACTGTGTGGGTGGCATTTAGAGATTATCTAATTCAAGGCAGTACTTATGATTCAGTGCAGTGTACTTAACACTGAGCAATGTCAGGTATTCTGTACTCAGTACAGTAATGCTGTTTCTGAAAACAAGTTAATCTTTGGTTCCTTTGGCTCTAGAACTAGTAAAAACATTAAACTGCCATGCTACCTAGGAATTTTGAGGAGTGATGTGCTAAAAGCTTTTAAATTTAGGGAAAAAAAAAGATGTTTCAGATTATTTCATCCACTGAATGGTGATGATAATGCTCAGTCATATTTGCACTTAGACCCAGAAGAGACAAACAAGGTAAAGAGAATGTAAGAAGTGTTTTTCTACATTTAAGACCGGGTGTATGTGAGGGGATTGAATGTTTTACCTCTTGCTGTGAACTTACATGATGTTTCTGGAGTGCCAGTAGTGAAATAAACTGCAGCTGAAACAAGTATGTTGAAGGAATTATCTGTGGCAAAGATTTGGTTTGGTTTGGTTTGATAGAACACCACGGAATTTTTATCTGTCTGAGTCACTGTGTTGCTGATTGTGGAGAAAGGACCATATTTTTTTGTGCCTGAATTATCACCTGTAAAAGGCTAAGTTTTCCTAAGAGATGGTGAGTAGCGATAGAGCCTGGCTTTTGCTTGGGCCTTGCTGTGAACTCACCTAAAAACCATCTCTCCTGCAGCCATGCTGTTTATTCTACCATAACTGTGCTTCCCTCTGAAGAAGAGAAGGGTATCTCCTGTTTGCTCCTGGCACTTTCTTTATACTGTGCAAGAGTTACTGGAAAAGGCTCATCTGAATTTTCAGTAGAGGTTTCATTTCATTTTATTTGTACTCTTTGTTATTTATAAATATCTGCACACTTAAGGGAAGAGCTAATCTTAACATGATTAAGCCATGAGCAAGGCTTTTCTTGCAGGAACAAGAGCACTGGGTGAGCATTATTCAGTTTTCTATTGCTATGTATTCCTAAAGGCTTTCTTTAATCCTGTAGCAAAGCAGAAAGAAGGTTGTGAAGATCTGGTACCCAGCCATACAGCCAAAGGCCAAAAGTTAAATAAGTGTCAAATAACACAGTGAAAAGTTTAGAGAAGGAGTTTAAAACAAGATGGTGTATGGAAATTTCAGAAAGGGGAAAATTACACTTAAATTTAAGAGGAATGACATGTCTGGCTCTTGCCACAGAGCATCTTGCTTAAATCTCTTAATTCGGTGCTGTTAACCTTAAGGCAGAAAAAAACAGAAGGCATAGTGCCATTTGGGGATAAAATTAAAGTAGCAAGCAGATGATAACTTTTAATTTGCATGCATTTTACAAATAATTTTTGTCACCTCTATATACTAGGGCCTTTAAGAATGTGATCTGTGGGGCAAGACCATTTAGTTCTAAAGTGTTATGCCGTGCAATATAGTATGTTAAAGTTATCCAGAAATGTGCAATATATCCAGCACTAGCATATCCTCTTCATTTTGTGTGTTTTCAACTTTTAACTTGTAGTTTTAAAGTTTTAAACTTGCTGGTTTTGTTTTCATGTTCAAGAACAGCCATGTAAAAGAGCAGAGATTCCCTTCATCCCTCTCCCTTCACACCGGCACAGTTGGTGTGTTTCTTTCCCATTCTCTCTCAGATTTTCTGTCATATCTTGTGTGTGTTGCCATTGCCCAGGGAAGACTCTGATTTTTCTTTTCCCATTGTTTTGCCTTTTAACCTAAGAATGTTGGGGTGATGGTTTTTCTGTGGGAACTGAGTACAACTATATTTGTCTGTGAGCAGAAACCCTCAGCTCAGCCCAGGTTTCCAGTCCTCCTTGCCTTCTTCTTGCTGCCTCCTGAGTAGAGGAGGGATCAGTGCCCTCTTCTCCCATGGAAAGGTTGTTCCTGTGCAGCTTCCCTCCACCCAGCCTCCTTGCCTCCTCCAGCTGTGGGTGAACAGGGCCAGGCACTCCCACAGAAACTACTTTTTGGTTCCCTTTGTGTTGCCCATGCATTAGTTTGTAGGCTAAAGACTCTGAGGCTCATCTACATCTCTAATTGTTTTCAGGCACTTATGCAAGTGGTATTTTAACAGCTTCTTAACGTCCTTCTTGAATATTGGTGAAGTCAGTACTCATTACTGAGGGCTAGCCCCATGTTGAAGTGTTTTTCCTCACATGGAAAATAAAAAAGACTGTAGGATGCTGTGCCTGTCACCCCTCAAAAGCTGCTGCTCAGATTTTCCCAGTTCAGACTCTCTATTATATGTAAATATTTGCAAATTTCTTTCTGTGATCTGAAAGTCAGACCATTCTCTTGTCCTTTTCACATATCACCAGTGAATAATAGTAGTAAATTTGAACAGGATATTAATTCATTGTTGTTTATTTGAAGATTTCTACTCAATTCTAATGAAACCCTTATTTTTCACCATGGTGCAAAATGCACCTGGGTCTGTGGGTGGGTCCGCTGGAGATGTATTATGGCCTAAACATTTTTATGGTTAATGGTAAAATGTAAGGTGGGATGAACTGAACTTGAGTCCCAGGTTCTCCATTAGAAAAAAAATGTAAAAATTGAATTTGATTTTTGCTCAAATCCGTAAGAAAACGACTAAAGTGATATAAATGGAATCTCAAGTTTCAGTTTCTACATAATTGTTAATTAAAGACATTTGGCTTTCTGAGTTTTCTGAGTCTGGAGAAATTAATTTAGTTCTAAATAATCTCAAAGATATATTATTAGATCTCAAAGACCTTTATGGAAGAATCCACTCATTCATCATTCTTATGGCTGAGGGGTAATGACATGCAGAGTTTGTTTGTGGTCCTTGGAGGTCAGTGTGCTCCCTGTGGTCCAAGCTACTTGTGACAAGTAGCTGGAGTGATAAGTGGCATTTCCACTTACTGGTGGCACCTACTCAGCAATCTTTAGCTCACAGGGAAGAGAAAAGGATGTCTGGATTCAAAACCATGCACGTGGCATCACACTCTGGAAGACCATTTGAGAGAGCTTATACCATGTCCCTGCATCAGAGGGTGATGCATTTCCTCCAGCTGATGGCCCTTGAAAACCTCCAAAGCTGGAAAAGAGGTGAACTAAGCCACAAACTGATTTTCTGGGGCCATAGCAAGTTTCTCTTCTGACAGACAGCTCCTGCCAGTTGACCAGAGCTGACCCCATATGCACTGGCTCAGCAGATGGAGCAGGGCCACTTCCATCCCCTCATGCTGTACCCAGCACCTCTTTCTGGCCCCATTCCTCTGTTGGGCCGTGGTTGTACCTTCTCCCCATCCTCTAGGTACCACCAGCATCACCACTGCCATCTGTAGAGGCTGCCCCGAGCGTTCTTCTCCTCCCAGTCACACCTGCCCTCCCAGAAACCCGGGTGCCAGCCTCCAGGATGTTCCAGGAGCAAGGCAGGGTGTGACCTGTGCTGCCAGGCTGCCACTTGCCACTGTCCCAGTCCCAGCTGGAGGACAGCCCCAGGACCTCCCTCTGAGGGCTGTGCCACTATCATAACCATCTTCCTCTACTTCAAAGCCCCCTTTCTCAAACTTCCTTCCTTCGGTAATGAACCTTCAATTTCCTCCAGGTAAATAAAGTGAAACTGGAAAGAACTGTAAAACAAAGCATGAAAATAGCTGAGCTGGAGAGTTATGGCCTGCAGTGTCCCTGGGAATGGGTTTTCCTGTCCTCCCACTGCGGTTTCTAACCTGTTGTCTCCTACTTTGTTTGCCTTTTCTTCCCAGATTTTAGCTATAAGCTCTCTAGCATGCAACCTCCTCCTCACAGGACCATTTGGAAACATGCTAATAGGTAGAGAGACTCCTCCCAAAGATCTGTTTTTATTAATGGGAGGATCAGAGAAATGGCCACGTTTTTAATGTCGCTTTTTGCTATTAAAGTTAATGGTATAGAAACAGTGAGCTCATTTGTTCACAACACAGAGGTCTGAGATCAGTTCTTCTGTATGAGGTTTTCAGGTGCTGGGAGAGCATGTGTTTGTTGCTCAGTAGGCTACGTGGTATTTTCATTTGGAAGTGACATTTTACGTGACATTTTACTTTAGAACAATAGCTGGGCAAAATCGAAATTTCAGGTCTGTAGCAGAAGAGTAATGTCTATTACTTAGTCTATTTAGTAACTTGCATCATTTATAAATTCTGCCTGCCTGCACCTCTTTTCACAAAATCCAGTTTAAATGTGTTTTGAAGAAGGGAGGGTGCTGACTGGTTTCAAATGTGCTGGTTTGCAAACTTGCAGACCAGCTGTCCTACTCACTGGTGAAGATAAGAGGGCTCAGATGAAGGGGGTTTGTGCTTCTGGAAACACAAGCAGTTTTCTCAGGAGACTGCTTTGAGGGAGATTGCAGCAATGTTACAGCCCCACTGTTACTGGTGGGTATTGCCACACGCATGTATAATTTGTGTTAGATAAAATCAGGAGGTAATAAAGACAGGTAAAAAGAAGGGTTGAGAGATCTGCTGTGTAGGGTTTTTCCTTCCTTTTTCTTATTTTTCTTAGGGAGAAAAAAACGTCCAGGGGATGCCACATTAATTTGGGGAGAAGCGAGTGCTGCTTTAAATCAGAAAACTTGTGTTATACCAAGTGCTTTATTTTGGGAACCATTTCAGTATGTTATGAAGGAAAGTTGCGGACTAGGCATGTTTACTAGACCTTTAATTGCTACATTTTGGAGAAAGGCGCTTTTTTTTTTCTTCTACCCTCCCCCCTCCCCTTTTTAACGACAAGAAGCCAGAGTTTGCTGTGCAAATGAAGCAGGCTTTGCAAGAATCAGATTCACTTTGGACGACTCTTCACATTCCTCGTCATCATTACATTAGGCAGCACAATTCCATCTCTGGTTGATGGGCAGAAAAAGTGGGCAGCCTGCCAGGTAGACGTTTCCATGGCTCCCAACCCCCAAAGGTGATGCGTTTTTCAGCTAATTCAATGAAGAGTGGGCTGAACTTTGGGTATAAACTAGACAATAGCTGCCTTCGCAGTATCAGCAGAATGGTTTATGGGAATGCACTCCACATTTGGCAGAGCGTCATGTGACCTTACGGCTGAGATTTTGTGATGGTGCCAACGGAGACTTGGAAGCGGTGCCCATTCTGACTTTTTTCCTCTTTTCTTACATGGCTCAGAAAATGGTGGATCTTAATACTTGACTTTAGCCAGACTCAGCAAGCGATTGAGCTTTGAAGCACAACTTTGCCTTTATTCTGGCTTTTTTGGCACACCACCAGGAGGCTGTCCCTTTCACGCCTGATAAATTCTGCTTCTTATCTCCAGATAGAAAAAAGAAAGAAAGAAAATATAAGCAGAATAATTATACTTCATAACTGCATTTTAGAACTACACGTTTTATTCTTTTATTGGTAATGTGTAGTTTAGAACAGCCCTCCTGAGTGTCTGAAGGATAAAAGTTTTTTTTTTTATTATTTTTCTGGGCAGGTTTTTCGTTTTTTTTTTTCCTTCCTCCTGTTTAATGAACAGGCATTTGAACTGGGCAAGCGGGGCGACAGCATTGAACATGAGATCATTGCAGCCTAGTGTAGCAAACTGGCACCCTGCCTTTTCACCCCTTTGCTCCGGCACATTTGTGCAATCCCCATTTATAAAACCGGCGCAGGGGCGAGGTGAATTTTCTGGTCTCTCCCCACCTCTTGTCCTGGGCAGGCAGTTGCGGCAAGGATTGGTGCAGCTTTTGCGCAGTGCTTTGTGCCTGGAATTCCGAGAAGAGCGAGAGAGAGAAGACAGGCATCCTGGTCTTCTTCCGAGAAAGAACAGGAGCCCTGAGAAGAAGAAACAAATCTGAGTTTGTCCTACATACAAGAGTACAGAAAAAAAAATGTGACTCTCCTGCTTCCAAAAAAAAAAACCTGGCATGTTTCACTACAGAGGCATCAGGACGTGTTAGAGCTTCTTAAAACAGTGTAACAAAATGAGCATGGGAGATTGTTTCTTTAAGTAAAAAAAAAAAAAAAAGAAAACAGAAAGATGGAATTAATTTTTTGTTTGTTTGCTTGTTTTTTTCACTATTGCTCACATAGCAGTATTTGGCACTGGGTGAACACGTACCTTTCATATCAGGTATAGCTTCTGTTTCTTTTTTTCTTCTTTTCTTTTTTTAAGCCGTTTTAAACATGTTGTTTTGCAACTGAGTTCTTGTGTATTAATTTTAACGTAGTCATCTCTTCACACTTTTTAAAACTAACTTTTGGGGGTGTGTTTGATCTAATGCTGCTAAAAATAGAAAGTAAACAAAAAATCGAGGGTCTATAGAAATAAGTGGTTAGGCACATTTTGTCTTAGCTAAGCACTGGAGTTGTGCAAAGACCTTAATGTTACATTTACTCAGTCTAAGCTTTGGTTATCTCTAAGAAAGTTGTGGGTATTTAGATCTGGTTGCTAAGGAAATTAAATTCTTTTTTTACAGTGTGACTCATGCTTTCAGTTTCTAAAGAGGAGAAGTGAAAAAAAACCCGTGTTAAGCTGCAGGAAAGGATCGCTCTTGTAGCCTGTATGCTAAAGTTGTTACTGAGTTAATTCATATATGAGTTTCTTACAGTTTGTATCTAAATCCATTACAAAGAAATCAGTGTGATAAGCACTGGAATAAAAGGCACATTATTGGGACATTCATGAAGCACGCCTGGTTTGCAGCCAGTAACAGTAACTATTTTAAGATATTTGGAAAAGCAGCACTTGTCCAGGAATAGCTGAAAACAGTATTTAAGATACCCATTCAGGATGTTTGTGATAAGTGCGTGTACAGTTAAAGTAAGTTTTGAGCATATGACGCTTTAGTAGTGCCTTTTTCTTAAGGCACTTGTCTGTCTGTTGTAACATCTTCCATAAGCAATTAGAAGAGTGTGTAACAAAATTCATTCTGACTGACAGATTTTGAAAAGCTTGGCCAAATCGGTGTTTTATGCAGTTTGGATTCTTTTTTTTTTTTATATTTTCTTAGTCTTTTTAATTTAGGTTAAAAATACAGATGTCCTCGGCTAGAAATTACTCTGAAAGTCCAGTGTCTCTTTCATCAGAAACTCTTACATTTGTTTATTTTTTTTCAAAATGTTCATGATAAGTGTATGTCTAATAAAAAGCTTTATAAATATGACTTTACGAAATAGAAATGTTTTGAGATGTTCTCCACTTTTTATACATTACTGATTAGAGAGCAATTTCTAAGATTATATGCTAATTTTGCTACTTTATATTTTTGTTGTTCTGCAATGAATTCTGGGAAATTGCTGAATGAAGACCTTATATATATCTGACACATGCCCCCCCATATACCCATTTTGTACCAGAAAATGTTTCTTATATTTATGATGATACTGCCCTTCCCAATAGTTTGTTTGAATAGTTTTGTTTGTCATTCATACCTAAGCCTGTTGAGAAACCAAGGCTTGCATTAGCTTAAAATAACTTTTCAAATTTCTCTATCTGGTCAGACTAACCACTTTTTTTTTTCACCCATAAATTTTTGCAAATGTTTCTTGATTTAAGTCACTTAGTTTATCCCCATGTTTTTCTGAAGTTCCGTACCAAATTACCTCATTGTGTTCACTGCTTGATAAAACGTACTCCCTTTTGTTAAGTCTGCTCCTTCTCTCCTGAAATTCCTAATAGAAATTAAGTATTTGTAGATTGAAAAAAAGGCTAGAAAATAGTAAAAGAAAGCATCCCTTTGCCAAAGCATGCGTGTTCACAGCATGTCTTCCCATGGCCCTGAGGAGGGGTGTCAGCAGTGTCGGGTTTATATATTAAAAGCATAATTACTAATTTTGTGTATGTTTCACATTCAGAAAACACTCACATACAACAGATATTTCAAAATCTTTCTCTCACTGTTTTTTGGTTTGTTTTTTTTTTTTTTTATTTTAGTGAAAGAAAAATTAAAATGAAAAAGGAAAATGAAGAGGCTAATTATACCAGAATTCAGCGAAGGTAATACAGTGATCTTAAATACTTTTTTTTGTTGTTGTTATACAGTAAAGCTATTGCCAAGAAGATGAAGCAGTTTAACTTTTAAAAAAAATATTTCCTTAAGACAGACTACAAATATAATTTCAGAGATATGTATTAAACTTTTAAAATCATTACTTGCTGTTGGGAATGTTGCAGTTTGTGTAGCTGTAGACACATAAAGCTGAAGCTTTATACTCTATGTTTACATGAAGCTTAAGAATTAACTGAAAAATCAAAACATAATTTGTTCTTTGGTTATGCCCAGCAATTATATAAGATATATAATATATATAAGACATATATTTACTAGTGTACTCATATTACTAGTACATTTGTAGTACATAGATCTACTTGTTACTATGTAACTGTATTGCAGTGACCAATTATTTTTCAAATGTGGAATATATCTTCCATTCACAAAAAAGAAAAAAGAAAGAAAATTGGTAAAGGAATTTTATAGCACTTATTGCAATCATTCAGTAAGTTGTATATGCAGTCTGCATATTTATTTCTGATACTAGGATAACTATTGTAGTTTGAGGGCTTGTCTCTACATATTCTCTTCAGTGTCAGCAGAAAGTAGTCATAAAAATATCATTCCTTCTGAATGCTGAAGTGTTGCATATAATGTAAAAGCAGGTTTAAAAGAGACTTTTCTAGAAAATAAATTAGAAGTTGTTTTAAAATGCAAGAGGGTATGAACATGCAAGATTTAATCCACTAAATTAAAAAAGAAAAGGGAAGGAAAAGGTAATTCACTAATGCTCTGTTGTCATTACTGAACCAGAAATACATGTTGAAGTCTGCAAGAAAGTGAAGCATTGCCCTGATGAAAAAACTTTGCTATTGACAAACATTTATTCTCTTGAAAGGTGTTTTGCCCAACTGACAATGGCAGAAATAGGACTATGGTGGGAACTAGTGGAAGGAAGGCATTAAAATTTTATTCAGATACAGATTTAAGTAACCTGCTCAAATCAAAATACCCCTTTCTCTACTGTCTTGTTTTAAAATGATACCTGCATCTCATGGCTATATTTCACAAATGCCTTTGCAGTTATATTGTTGCAAGTTATTCTGATATGTCAAGTGTTGTGCTAAAGGTGCAGTGTTTATCAATGCTTTTGGTTAGAGTATGAAAGTTATAAAACTGTGTCTGTGTGTCACCTTTCTGAATTACTGGGTTATGCCCCAAAGGAGCTGTTTTCAGTCGGTTCTGTAGGGTACCCTATACTCAGTGTGGGGTAACTTTTATTGGATTGCTTGCCGGTCACAAGAAGGATGGATTTGTTGTAGGTGTTAACCCTGAAGTTTTGCAAGATTGCATTTCCACTTGCACTCGTATTACTAGGGAATTGCATTGATCGGAGGGCTAGTGAATAAAATATACAAAGTAACTTCTTTGCTTTGATTAGTCGCTGTTGTTTAATCAACAAGTTATTGTCAAGCAGTACTTCAGCTGTGGTGTAATGTGAAGAAATAGCTACGCAGTTTTCACAATGTTGTGTGGCAGCAGCACTTGACTGTGCCTTTTTGCCTCTCGGATTTGGTGGGGTGAATTTTGAGTTGTAGCACATGGTATGAGCTCAGACACAAAGGAAAACCTGTATTGTTCACTTCTATGTGATGTCCAGTTATTGATTCTAGTCGAGCACACCATAGTCAGATGCAAGTTGGGAGCTGAGAGTTCATCAGTAAGGCAAAGAGCACACAAAAGGACATTAGTTCCTGCTGAAGACTAAACAATCTTTTGCCATTAATCTTTAAAAAAAAAAAAAAATTAAAAGAAACTAGTCACAAATCTTTGGCTTGTTTGTTGCCTCCACCATTTATGCAGTTAAGCTTGGAGGAGCCTTCTTTGCAATAGATGGTAACGTTTTCACTCTGGAATACTCGTTCTCACATCGCACTGTTTGTTTGTTTGTTTAAAGTCTTCTGCACTCCCTGTAAAAGGAAAATCCTAACCAGCGATGCCAATTGGCATAAACCCGTAGATCCGATCTTGTGTTGAAACGCACTGCACAAGCTCGCTTCTATGGGTCTGTGTCAGTGTGGTGATCTGGCAAAACTTCATGCAGCACCCACTGCAGTGGTGTTTGACAACAAGCCCAAATGAGTGTACAAAACCATGTACTGATTTTGGAATGCTTCTCTTGTCCATTGCCTTCCAGCTTGATTAAGGGATTTGTTTTTTATAGGTTGCATTAAGCATCTTTGGCTTAGTATCTTATTAAAATTTAGAAAGAGGTGTGAGGGAATTGTAGGAATTTCCAATGAGGGAGTGTAGGGTATGCAATTTCCTGGCCTTATTAAATATGCCATTCCATGGTATTACACTCAAAAAGAAAGAAGGTATTTATATTTCATTCTTATGGTAAAATAAGACCAAGTACTCATTTCTTTCCAGAAATGTTCTGGGCTGGCATCATCCCTATCAAATATGTATGTATATATATACGCACACAACACACGTATATATCTTTATACATATGTCAACAGGATAGAACAGAAGTTCTACCTCTGCAGTAGAAAAGTCTATCTAAGAATATGCTTTATTGTCTGAAAAGAGGGGAATAACTGCAGTTGAAAGCCTACCCCCATGGGAAATATGTAGGCCAGTGGCTGCTGTCACATTTCAAAGAAAGGCTGAAGAATGAAGAAGACTTTATGGTCACCGTCGGAAGCTGTGTGCATCCGGGTTGAGGTAGTAGGTTGTATGGTTTAGAGTTACACCCTGGGAGTTAACTGTACAACCTTCTAGCTTTCCTTGGAGCACACTTGAGCCATCGAGGAATTCATCACCACTTTAATCTGATCAGGGAAAGTATGCAAAAAGGTATTGTTTCATGGCTGTACACAACGATCACTCTGAGGCTTTATTGATGTTGAAATAGTCCTGATGACTTGATTATTTCATTTAAATCCTGTATGAACAATGCTGACACGTTGCCTTAATGGACTGTGACTATGTACTGCAGACACTTAAGGAAAGAATTATGATTATTTTAATTCCATTAACAGGAAAGCTTTAAAAGTTACTTTGGTTTATAAACTCAGGAAAATACCAAGTATTTAATGCTTTTTTCTTTCTTCAGGGAATAGCTTATCCTATGCAGTAGATTTTTGTTGCTGGCATTATATAGGTCTATATTTTTTGAAAAGGAAAAGAACATTTTTGTTTGTCCTTAAAATACTTTCCAGAAAATATTCCATGCTGCTGCTTGGATAACAGTGGCAATGTCACAAGTTGATCCTGGTCTTCCCTGGATTTATGATATTATTTCTTTGTGCCTGAACAACTCAGTGTTATGAGCACAGATCCAAATGACCTGCAGGCCCACCTGTGTTCCCACCTGTGTTCCCACCTTCCTGTGTTTCACTCACTCAGCCCAGCCCCACTCTGGGGTCTCAGCACCTGTGTCCTTACACAGCATGTCAGGCTGAACCTGACCCATGATGCCCTTGTCTTTTTTGATCCTTGATTCGTCTTTCTAACTCAGCAGGACTTGGAGAAGTCACACATTCCCTGTGCGAATGGTTTCCAAAGCAGTGGAAACTGCCTCCAGTGTCAGGTACCTGCACTGGGTGCCTCCACCCATGTAGGATGGGTGCCATAGACAAAATTATCCCTCCTCAGCCCTGATGTTCTCTGTATGTCTGCATGTTTAGGTTTTTTTTCCTTGCTTTTTTTTTTTTTTTTTTTTTAGGGAATATNTTCCTTTTCTTTTTTTTTTTTTTTTTTCTTAAGGCAATATCAGAATGTACCAAGGCAAAGGAAAAAAAAAAAAAAAGAAAGTGTATTTGATCCCCATCTGACTATGGAGACCAAGTTGGGCTTGTGGAGGTTTATGCCCCAAGTTGTATGACCCCATTTCCATCTGGTTTGCAGTCTTCCTCATCCAGTCTGGAAAAACAAAGCCCTTAATATGTACATCCCATGATCAAGTACTCTAACAAAAAAAGAAAAATAGAGTGAGTGTTTCCACTCCTAGAAACAGCTATGAAGCAAGAGAGAAAAGAACTGTGCCTGTATATTCACCATGGTTTTTTAATAGAGGGCTACTTCTGGAACTGACCTCAAAGATGAGGCCTCCCCAGTGAGATGGAGCACACATTACTGCCAACGTCAGAGTATCTGGACCAGACAGTGATGCTCATTCCAAAATAGCTGGGAAAAACTGATACTGTCTTTTTCCACATACTTTTCCATAAAAAGTGAAAAGGAGTATTATTTTCAAGAATAATAATTTTTCATTAAAGACAGCAATAATGATAATTTTGCTGGAAAATGATTTAAGTTTGTTGATGTAAAGCAAAAGAGCTGAACAATGCCCCTGTGGTGCTGTGGTCAGGGGCAGATCAGACTCCTGTGGGAGGAGGAGAGGCTGAAATGTGGCTGTTCCACATAGGGTTGAGGGCTCTGTTCCTGGAGTTCCCAAGTTACCAGCAAACAGTTCTTTCTTCAGGGTATTTTGAAGCCCTGAATTTCTGACTTTACTTTTATTGGAGGTGAACATAAAAAGATGTTTGACATTTCCAGTGTCTAGTTGTTTTATGTTTTGCACCAGCAAGGACAGTTAAGAACGTTTATTTTAAGTGGATTTCAAGGTTGATGGTGTTTTGGTTGTTGTTTTCTTTCCATGTCTGCCTATTCAAAAAACCACTTGCTCACAGGTCCCTATGTTTGTTTCCTATCAGCTTAAGGTTTACCTGAACCCTTTCCTAGACAAGGAATCACAGGAGGAGATGAAAATGGGTTTAGTTTGCCTTTATAACAGCACTTATTTTCAGTGATTAAGGATTGTAAAAGGAAATTAATAAAGAGGATCTGCATGACAGGTGGATCCAGACTGAATTTTCAGCCTGTCTTACAGTATATGGGACAGAGGAGAGATGAGGTTGAGTGAATCATAATTGCTCCAAGCTGATGGAAAACACTTAAGGGAGCAGTGGCTAAATGGGAGGATAGAGGGGAAACCTCCATCAACCAGTGAAGCCTAACAAGGACCACTCACAATCTGAGTAAAAACTGCAATGTCCTCTGTGGATTCAAAAAGGCTCTGGTCACCAGTACATTTTCTTTTGCTATTTTAATTTTTTTCTTTTGTAGTTTAAGTTCACTGGAAAGAAACATTGTAATTGCTGGTTTCTGCCAACAGAGCAACAGGTGTTCAATCCTTTTATATTAATTCTGCAATTAGTTGCAGAATAAGGGGAATTGTTTATACTAAGCTGAACTGAATAGAAATGACTGATGCAGAAAATGTGGGAATGTTTCATCTGTCCTTCAAAGGCCTGATAAATTTTTAATTCTATCAGGCCTAGTTGCAGGTTGCTATGCAAATTTTCATTGCAGCATCACCAGCTTTAATGAATATACATTTTCTCTATTTCTTTCTCTGTTCTTTAATTTAGGTTTTTGCCCTGTAATCTGCAATACATTGTTTTGGTAAGAGTTATCAAGTTACGAGCAAAAATGAATGAGACTGTGAGGTAATTTTGAAGCAGATTAAGGTAGAGAATGAAAAACAAAGGGGAAAAAAAGCTCTATTAAGAACAGCTGGATGGAGTTAGGTCTTCTGTGATTTCATTTTAAAGTCATAAAACATATTGTCTGTTTTAGGTGAAGTCTGATAGTTTTTACCTTTGCAGTGTGGTTGGAATACAGGTGTGTCTCGTAGACTCAGCATTACACTGATGTGATGCTTCTGTGGGAAATAAATGCACTTTGTGACATGGCTAAATGTGGATGTGTTCCAACCTAGGGCCCATCTGAGAGTGTTTATTCCTGTAAGTAAGGCAGAGCATTGTCATTCTTGTGCCTTTACTTTGCTTCTTGCATTTGGAAGGAATCTCCATTAAGATATTCGGGGAAAATCTTGAGGTTCTATGGATCTACAGCTCCCAGTGGTTCCTTTGGGAGACAGATCCTCAGTGTTTCAAAAGTTTGGTCCTAAAGAAAAACTGCAGAGGCTCTGACCCATCCAGCACCCTTTTGCTTGCCACAATTTCCTTGGTAAAGATTAAGTCTGATCCGTGGTTAGCCCTGGTTCCCAACAAAGGAATTACAGCATGGCGAAAACCCACTGCAGTGTCAGGTCCTGCCTGTCTTAAGAGCTAAGTCACTTCAGAGAACTGGGGAGAATTTGTATTTCCTTCTGTCCACAGTGTCTTTATCGAGAGGCACATCCAAAGAAAACAGAGTTAAAAGGAGATTTATGAGTCAACAACCGTGATTTGGAAGCACTAACAGAACTTGGGTGTTTTGAGTGCAGCCATTTTGAGACCTTTCTCTGTCCCAAAGCTGCCATTAATCCAGTTTACCTGAGGAGGTAAAGTAAGTTATTAGTAGTTTTGTGCTGTTGAAATAGCACAGAGTAGTCAAAAATATATGAGCAAATTTCTGGTTTTGTCATTCTACTCATCAAACGAAAATGCTGAGTTTCACTTAGTCTCATCCTTTGTTTAACTTCCTTGTCTTCAAAACAGTTGAAGTTCTTTAGAGATTTTTAGGTTAAGAACGTGTTAAAATATTTAAAAGCAATGCCAGAAAAGGTTTTCCTTGCAAATCTGTCCCTTAAACATGACAAAAAGCCTTTAGTCATTTCCAAAAGTTGTTTATTGAAACACTTCAGCAGGAGACCTGGGATAGGCTGCCTAACTGATAAAGTTGGAATAGAAGTGCACTTGAAATTTTTCAAATTTTTTGGATGTGGTTTCATGTGACATTCGTTTATCTATTAAGAGCAGCTTCTGGTATTTTTAATAAAACTAACATTAAATACATCTGGCAGTCCCTGCTTAAATGTGGGTATTGCTTTTGTAGCACAGTTAAATACACGTTTGAAAAGCTAGTACTTTTGTATTACACAGTGCAGAAGAATGAAATTGTTCCAGCTTTGTCCATCACATAGTAAAAATATTTACATCAGAGTGATCTTTCTGGTAGAATTTAATTTTGCATACAGCTTCTGGATATTTCAGTTTTATTTCATTCTAAAATACATCATTTATATGAAAATTCCAGGCAATTTTTTGGGGTTTTTTTTTTCCTCCACCTCTTCTTTCATGCTACTTCTAGAAACAGTAAGAGCAAGCCCCACATTGATGAAGTCTTTTCAAGAATACTTGCAAAATCTGAGTAAAAAGTCGAAGATCAAGCCTCTTTTTTTTTTTTTTTTTCCTAGAATGACATCCTCATGTTCAGGAATTGCTGTCTCCTTATCCCTTTTTTTACAAATATCATTGGCATGGTATTTGATCTTACAGCAAAATAAGCATGGATCCCTTTGCTCTATGTGGTCTTTGTTGCACCTCCTTTTGAATGGAAAAATCCTCCCCATAAACACCTGTGCTTGGAGGTTTTCTGGATAAGGTAGTTGGCTGGCTTGAGTAACACTGGCAGGGACACACACCAACCCTTGCACCAAGAGCCTCAGCGAAAGGACACGAATACAGAACAGCAGACTAATCATTTTTTCGGAGAGTCCCAACAGCCTGGTGCACTGCTTTGCTTTCACGGTTGGGGGAAAAGGGGGTGGTGAACACTTTCATTTTCTTGCATGTGGTAAACATACATATATTATGCTTTTATTGTCTTTATCTGAATATTGTGAGTCACCTCAACTACACTTTATGTCCATGGTTGAGAGTGATTTACCTGGGTTAATCTGCAGTTTATCAGGGAAATGCAGCTTCCTTCCTTTTACATTTAGTCTCCACACAGTTCTCCACTGGTCCTTTTTTGATTCTTCATTTCCTGACATCATGATAATCCTGGAAATTACATTAAGAATGTAGAACATTGAAGATATACTGGCAACAGGGATGGATTGGGAATGCCCTGATGGCTGGAGAGAAGAATGGAATTGCTGTTATGTTTCTGAGGTTAGCAGAAACCAAAATTTACTCAAAACATATTCTCCATGAGTCCTTTCTGTCCTGACTCTTCAGCTTGGGAAGGAGAATAAAGCTGTTTGTTACTATAACCTTTGTAGGTCTGCCTTGAGACCATGAGGTTGAATTTGCTCAAACTCTGTGTGATTCTTATTTTACAAAGCCCCTGGACAATAAAAGCAGTCTAAGGCCCACTTTTCCCTGACAAACACCCAGCCTTGTGGTTACAGCAATATCAAAGCAGATTTGCATGTCTGAGAAAAGATCACTGTCAGTCATATGTATCTATGAATATTTGTTGTTGGGGATTTTTGCTTGGCACTACACTGAAATGGACAAAAGAACACAATCCCAAAATTCTCCATCTCATCCATCGCAATTAGTTTGCTGAGACCAATTTGTTAATTTCCCATGTTAGGAAGAAACCATTAGATGGGAACTTGACCATGATAACTTCACTGCTGCTTGAAAGAACTTCCGCTTTAGACTATGGATAGCATTTGGAACATGCTAAATCCTTGTAAATGGGTGGTTTCCTTGGAAGTTACCCAAGAAAGATATTCTGTCTGGACCAGGAAGTAGATTCCATGGTAGCCTGTGATCAGAAGAGATGGAGACATGGCTTGGAAGTGCCTCTGTTATTCAAGTGTCATGGGCTGAGGATCATTGGCTGCTATTCTATATCACAGCTTGTCCCACAGATCTTGCACTTTCAGAGAGTATTTCCATCTCCACCTCTTCAATAAGCTTAAGTGCATTTAGTTTGCACAACTGAAGGGGATTTATTCCATAAGTTCCTTGAGCCCGCAGATTTGCCTGTGTTGAGCCTTCTGTTGGGAGGAGAATTTTTTTGGGTGTAGAATTTTTAATAAAGTATAATCCATACTATGTTGAGCTAAGTTGTTTGAGGGTTGCTGCTGAGGCTGACGTCACTGGGCGAGTACATCTCTGTGAGCTGGGGAACAGGGAGCAGTGGACCAATGTTCAGCTCTATGCTAAGTAATGCTCTTTGCTCCTTTGTCCAAATGTTAACTTTTGATCCTTAGGCTATATTTTTCCAACAGTATGTATTTTACCATATTCCCTTCTAATATCTTCAGCTCTGCTGCCCAAATATCTGTTTCCAGGTTGTGTATTGTAAAGAACTAAGCACAGACCACCTAAATCATGCAATTGCACTTGTGTCTCATCACTGCCTGGATAGGAAGGCAGTGTCGCAAAATTCCCATCCTCTGCTGTTTATGGCCCACACACACTTGGAGATGAGACTGAAAGCTTGAGTCCATCTGAGGTACCGCAGCTGGCAGTTTGGCCACAGCCCTAGGGAGGTTTTTGCTTGAGAAAGTATTTTTGTCTTTAGATGGCATTTACTCAGGATGTGACTAGTGAAGTACATGATTCCTGTGGTGATAAAGGCATTTTTGAGAGCCATTATTATTAAATATTTTAAAGTCTATTGCTCTTCTCAAATGGTTATTTCTGATACAAGAAGAATTTAGAGGTATTTTTATCATTATTTCAGTTTTGAATTATAGCTGTAACAGAATGGCCAAAATGTAAATTTTAGTGATGAGTCTGAGAACCTAACTTATACTTAGTATAACACTTTGAAGCAATCCTGCTTTTTTCCCAAAATATCTTGGGCATTTAGGAGCCAGCATCCTGTTGATTTACAACATCTGGGCAACTTTTAAAAGAGAAACCTCAGGTGCAAAGGCATTTTTGACAGCTTTTTGACCCAAAGACAGGATGTTAAATATATAAAGTGGTTGGAGCTGCCTCTAGGTTGTGCTTCTGTATGTGAGACACTTAAACATGGAGTGCCAATACATTCTTAGCCATTTTTATGAGCTAATAGTGCCCTAATTTCTCTCCTCTGGCTGTTGTAAAGAAAGGCAATATAAACAATGCAATCAGAGAAAACAGGCACAGCTTGCACACCTGATACTCCTATTGATGCTGCTGCCAGCCGTGCAGGTGCTCCCAGAGGACGTAGGACTCCTTTCCTCCCTTTGCCCTGCACTGCGGCAGGAGTTGTCTGCCATGGGAGACAGAGTTGTCCCCAACCTCCTGTTTTTAGGGCAGTGCTGTCAGGGAATGCTGGCAGGCACTCCTGCCTCCATCCTCAGCACCAGCAGGCACTGTCCTACCAGCGGCACCCGGGAGCCTTCATGCACTTTTGGGGCAGGGGTGGCTCTCACTGGAAGGGGCTGCATCCACCACCCCGCCAAGGACAGGGACGTGCAGTGTCATGTCCAAAAGGAAGAAATTAAGTGTAGCATTGAGTCAGTTTGGGTTTTTTGGCTAAAAAAGTCCAAGTGTTGGTCTGTGGAAGTAAACACGCAGCCTGCCTAATGAATGTACTATTTATTAGCTGTGTGAGCTGCTGGAAATACCAAAGCGGATAAGGGCTGTGATTCAAGGCCACGGGGCTGGGCCCACACAGCTCCCTAAGCCAGGAGCCAAGGACGTGGGAATCCTCACCAAGGGGTGACCCTGGAAGTCCAGAGCGAGTGTCAGGCTGTGCTCATCTCCAGGCAAGAGGAGGTTTATGTTAAGGATCCTTCTCATACGTGAGGAGCGGCTGTTGTTTGTTATTGTGTAATTTGATTTGACTCTAATTTAATGACAGTTCTTAGTAGGCAACATGATTTGCAAGGCTGATTTCCATTTTTATTGATTGGGCCTTTAATTTACTTGGACTTGCACTCAGAAGCTTCATCGGAGATTTAATGAAAGTCTGCAAAACCAGCTTGGTAAGGAATTTTTTGATGGAACTTGAACTCAAATGCTTCAATAACAAGTCAGTGAGGTGCAGTGTGAAAATATTTTAAGAAAGAAATTTCTTAGTCAAACTTCACTTTTTAAATAGTGGATTGGCAAATCCATTATTTAAAACCCACCTTTCTTGTGGATTTTTTCCTCCGAACTCTCACACTCAATATCTATTCAAAGGTAAATTAAAGATTTCATTTTTAGAGTTTTGTATAATGGGCTTTTAAAGGGGACATCTTGGAGATTATAACTGCAAAACTTCCACTGAAAATAAGTAATTTATCACTTCTGGAAATCTATTATTTTATTCATTAGTAAGAAGTTTACCAAATGCAGAAGAAAATCTGTAAAAGTAGTTGCAACAGTCTCCTAGTTATTTTCAAGCAGGTACTTTTTAAAGTAAAGGTTGCAAAGCATAAAAAATAGATTATATGATTTTGAAATCTATCAGCAATTTTATAAATACAAGCTTTCTTTCTTTTTAATATTTACAAGTTAATATTAATAAATTTTAGAAATGAATGTTCCAAACACAGAGGAGCTAAGAAGAGGTTAATTAATGATAATTTTTGTTACCTTTTTCAGAACCAAACCTTTGCACTTGAACTAATGAATGAAAAAAGCAGCAAGACACAGAGTGTGTCTGTATGGGAAGAAGGAAGGAATAGGGAGGATGAATTATTATGTGATAAGAAGTGTAAAAGGATGTAAGAGAAGGAAGGAGATTGAAGCTGCACATGGAATAAGAGAGGCTACAAGGAATGGAACTGCAGTCACTGTGCATTTGCTTTGGGCATGTAGGCACAGGAGTTCAGGCAGGTGGAAGAAACAAAGGAACTTGAAAGAATGGGGAAAGGACATGAGAGTGTTGTAGCTTCACATTGTTGTGCTTCATCCACATTGGGGCATCTTGGTAACTGAAATATTAAAAGAAAGAAGGATTTAAAGGCAAAGCTTCATATTTGTAAATAAACAGAATATTCCCTCCTGGGACTAAGTTTTTGTATTTCCTGGTCAATTCCTATTTCTTTTATAAGCAGAAACCCCATTATAATATAGAAATTTGGAGGGTGGTAACTCTGAGAAGTACTCTCTGAGGGCAGTACACATTTCAGATGTATTGAAACCATCTCAAAATCATCCCCCACTACTGAGAATTAGGAACCCAAAAATTTAAATGTAAAGATAAACTGAAAATCCAGCGTGAGGGCACACAGATAGCCATATCTCTGACTAACACTGACACAGGCAATGTATCTAATGATGCTGGTTAGTTCAGTTTAGTCTAAGACAACAAACACTAAAATGTGATCATATTATGGCCATACTGTAACTGCACAATGTCATCATAAGGGAAAATTAACTCACGTGTGTGCCCTTCCCTTGGTGTCTGCTCAATTTGCGTAAATGAGAAATATAAAACTCTCTAAAGCCTGAATCAAAAACAATAAGATAACCCCAGCTTTTATATGAACTGCAATTAATTTTCAGCCTGTTACCACAAAACTTAATTTAGGGAAATTCCTAGTTAGAATCGAGAATGTTAAACCTTTGTGTGAATAAGAACAGTATGTGCAGTGGCGCTAGAAGTAGCAATATTTCTGATTCAAACCATACACTGAAGAGTTGTTGAGGTTACAGAACTTCTTTCCTTTTAAAATTATGAGAGAATGAAGTTTATTGACTGCTGATCACTTCCAGACACAGAACAGTGGTCTATTAGTCCCTTTCAGAGTGTAATAGCAGTTCCACATGACACAAATTAATGGAATATCTCATTAATTCCCTAAATGTCACTAAACTGGTCAAGTCATTATAAGTTTCCATCTCCTTGAAGTAAATTTAGCTGCTTCCAACTTTTCAGTTCTGTGAAAACATCTGCAGAATATGGAATCTGTTAAAACAGCAGGGTCTACATTGGGATCAAGATCTTAACTTGAGCTTTTTCTATGATGGAGATCAGCTTATTCAGCACCCAAAAGGACCTTGAAGATTTACATTCAAGCTTGTTTTGAGGAGAATTTGTGCCTCTGTTCTACACATGAACACTAATTTCTCTATCCAATGAAAGGAGGAAATACGAATATTTATGGTATGAGACATGCAATAATATTATTATGTATTTTCAAATTTGAGTTTTGTGTTACAAGGTTATTTACTTGTTAAGTAAAATGGCTAACCAGTAAAACAGGCTTTTGCTATGGTTATGAAATGGTGATTTGTTCTCTGCCTTAATCTTCATGTAAGGTATCCTCAAAACTTTTCTTTTAAACAAAAAGTAGCATAACACAAAGTGAAGTGAATTATATTCATAGGCAGTTTTGAGAAGGAAAACAAGAAAATATTTAAACAACGTTGTCTTCTAAATGACAATCCTAATTTACCAGACAGTAATTTCTCATTAGAGAGAATTACAGTAATTTTACAATGTTTTTTATGTGGCATTAGAAGATTGTACTGATTTGTCTGGTCATCATCAGTCGTTTCTCTTCTTTCCGTTTGATAGAACTGCAATATACCAGTCAGGCTTCCATTTACTGCTTCTTTCTGTCAGTGCATTTTACATACGGCATCTCCAACACAGCTTCCCAAATGTGATGCTACGTTTTTAAGACCTGATAGTAAATTTCTCCCTCAGTGAAGTCTTGAGTGAAGAATTATTTCAGAACTAGTGATCATGAAAACAGGATCCCTGCATAAAGAGAAGTGTTAGCTAATGTAAGTCTATAGTTCAATTAACATAGATGAAATTAGGAAATACTGAGAAAGTCAAATTCTCTAAAATGTGTTAAATACATTGCTTTCATTTATGAAATTTTTCTCTCAAAGCTTTTCTTTTAAAATGTGAGTAGATTCTCAATAATACTCTAAAATACCTTAAAAACCAGAAAATCTCACTATAAGAAGAAATGAATAAAATCCTTGCTGATGTTAAAATATTCAAATAAATTCAGTCCCAGTTGCTTTTATCAGTAGTGTCCATAGCATGGTACTGGAAATACTGGAAATGTAACCATCTTCGTTAAGTGCAATAGCATTTGAAAATACTTGTTCTAAAAATTGCTGTATGGCTTCAGAACTGCAGGGGACTTCAGAAGCTTTAAAGCTGCTTTAAACTTTAAATGTGTGGATTGAAGCAAATGTGTAGAAATATACTTGGCAAATAGTTAGGAGTGTGCATTAATGAGAGCATGCGCATTCTAACTCTCCAGTATGTAAGGGAGCGAGAACATTTCCTAATATATATAGGTGTGGGGGTTTTTTTTGTTTTTTGGTTGCTTGGTTGGGCTATTGGTTGTTGTTGTTATTTGTTTTGGTTTGGTTTTTTGTTTGGTTTGGGGTTTTGTATATTTTCCCCAACCTTGAACTTGAGGATTTGTTAAAGAACCTAAAAAAGTTCTTAAAAAATGGTGGTAAATGATGTAACCAAGAGGCTACAAGGATGCAAATTCATGTAATTTATATTAAATTTTAGAATCTCCATGTTTCTTATGAATTTAAAGCTATTTAATAAAAAACACTGTGTTTGTTCCAGGGTGAAATTTTTATGAATATAGTTTCACCTATTCATTTCACCTATTCATTACTTTGTTAGCATAAAAGTTCCTTCATATATTCTTAGATAAGAACAAGGCAAATGATAAATGATTGAGGGAACATGGTGAATTCTTGTCCCTTTCTAAGTGCTTTTCTATAAACTTGGAGGTAGGAGTTCCCCCAGATATCAAGAAACAGTTGCATGCAGACAGACAATAGTTCTGTGCTTTATGGAAATAGTTAAGTGAAGACTAAATAAAGAACGTTATTGAGGAAAAAATAAAAGTATAGAAAGTGTTCAAATGAAGTCTTAACAATGTCAAGTCCTTTCGGGGACAAAATAATTGTTCAATTTAACTTAAAAAAAAAAAAAACTAAATGGAAAAAAAGTATTTACAAAAAAACCAATAGACTGCTAAGAGAAATGGGCCTTGTTGCTAGCAGTAGGAGTAGCCAAGGAGAAAAGAGAAATGAATCATTAATGACCATCTATTAGACAAAGAAAATTATCCCACAATACTTGACTCAGTAATCTTAAAAGTCCTTGTATTTATGTGTCTTAGCATCTTCAGAATAACATAGTCCAAGGAGTGTAAATATTAGTGTTCATTTGAAACTGCACATAACCAGTTCAAATTAATTGAACAGAAGAACGTGAAGGAAAAGGGAAGAAATATAAAATAGAAAGCATAATGTAAATCATCTTTATAATTGTTCACCAGGTAATGTTTGCCAACTAGTTGTCTGAACTGTTGCCTTTTCACTAATCTATATATTCTGTGGGATAAAATCTATTATCTAAAGGTAAGCCAGCTTTATATACAGCAGTTCAATGGCATCCACTTAAAAATATTACTTTCATCAGTATATGGGAAAAAACTGAATCTATTTACTATAAGGACTACAAGCCACAGCACTTTGAGAAATTCAATGTATTCACAAATTTTGTTAAAGTATGAAGCATCTTTAAGTGATGCACATCCATGAATATGACATTACAGTTACATTCATCAAGTGTTAGGGAATAGTTAGAAAAACAGGGAAATACACAATCTTTCAGAAGTCTCTCCTCTTCCATGGTAACCTCACTGAAGTCCTTAAGGGCATTTGTACTCAGGAAAGGATTCAGATTTGCTTTGAAAGCAAAGGTCCTTGTGCCTTACCTCTATTTAATAATTTTCCACAGAAAACTTCTAACAAACAGGATGTACCTAGGAGTGTGACATCCTTTTGTGACATGATACCCATGGTGAAAAGCAGGACCTCTGGACAATTTAATGGTTTGTTCAAGTTCATGCCGGATGTCATGGTCAGCACTGGGATCAAGGGATGAGCCTTCTAGTTTACCAAAACGATGACTAGTCCAAAATACATATTTATGAAAGTTCTTTCCAGGCAGTACATTAAAGGCCTAGCCCCTGTGTTCTGAGTTAAAAAGCACCATCTCACAGTTTGAAAGCTGTGTATCACATTGGAATGTGTTTTCTCTATCAGTGTGATGTTTTCACATTGTGTTTTATGATGTAGTAATTACACAGCTTGCCCCACAGTTCTTCTTGAAATTAATGTATCTCTTGTATTTAATAATAGCACACATTTAATAAGACTATTTCATTGTCATAAATATTAAAAGCTACCTAATATATGCACATATAAAGACTGCAGTAATGAAGGTGTTTAAAATAAACAACACCAATTAAAATTCAAGTGCTGAAGCTCAGAGGATCCTGAAAGTAAAAGTAGCTGTACAAATAAAACTAAAATTTCCTTTGTTGATCTTCATTGTCTAAGAGGAGAGGGATATGGCATATGAACAAGGAGGGTGAGCAGTGATGGGAAGTTCTAACTTTTTTCTTTAAATAATCTGCAGCATTGACTTTTCATTAAGGATGCTGAAGAAATGCCCTTGCCAAGAGCATTTGACTTCACCTGTTCTCTATCCTCTGTGCCCTGCCCCTTTTTCTATGGAAAGGACTGCTAGACCTGCCAGACCTGGCGCTAAGAGCTCCAGGTCCATCTAGGGAAGAACTCTGCTGTGGAGGGAAGCAGGGAAATGGCCATTAGGCTGTCTTCCAGCCAAACCCTGAGGTTGCAGGAACTCTGAGTGTGCCAGGCACAGCTGGACAAACCCCAGCCATCACTACTGGAGCTCATGGGCAGCTGAGTATTCCCTGCTCAGACCTAGGCAGACTCAAAGAGACAACTGAATTATGTGAGGAGATGCAGAGCAGCCCAGGATAAAGAAGGCTGAAAACTGGATTAAATCCATTTTACTTCCACTTGCCACAAGGTGTGAACTGTATGTTCTGCACCTTAGGAATGACAAGTTTAAAGTATTTATGAGAGCATTGTTCTCTTCACTCTTTAAAATATGTGGCAAAAAAACCCTACATAATCTCAAATTGCAATATTCAGATACGAATTTCAAGAATCCCACAGCCGTGGGGGTAATGTTTGACACTTGAGTGGGAAAGGGTTTAGCTGTAAAATTCTCAGTTCAACACTTTGTTCAGAAAGGTTGAGATCAAAAAATGTCTAGGAGTGTGGATTTTTATACTGATTTTAATGGCTTTGCTTGTTGTATTTGGATGCTAATGAAATTAAAAGGTCTCAATCTCTCTGGTCTGTGAAAGTGACAATGTCTCTCACTTCTTGCTTTAAAGAAATTTACTTTTGGAATCATGTGATAAAGTATATAAACATTTCCTATTTATATGTGGCTATGTATAATTTCTCTGCTGACAAATCCAGACTAAAGGTTCTTCAGTACTAAGGAATTGAATAGTACTGTGACAAGTTTTCAGAAAACTGTTACAGATTAGTCTAGTGAAGTATATTTCTGTACAATAGGAAGAAATAGAGACTGGGAATTAGAGGAGGCTCTATTTAGAGTAAGATGCTGAAATGCTAATATCATAGTTACCAGCTCCTTTTTTGGAAAAGAAATTAATTCCTCACTATTCTATTAGGTCTTTTATTTGTGCCTTTTCTCTTTTTTTAACCAATTATTAGAAAAGAAGGGAAAAATGAATCAGTCAACATAATATTTGGACTGCAAAAATTTTCTCCACAGGAGCAGCTGTTAAGGAAGCTAAGTAATCACTGGGGGAGAAGAAAATCCTCATCATGGGGTGAAAATGGCTGGATGACAAAGTCTAGAGTAAAAATATATAGTCATCCTCCTCTGTGGCTGAAAGATTAGAGTGGGCTGCTCCACTGCTTCGTGTTACGATGTCTGTTATTTAATACATGGAAATAGTGGAAATAAAGTTAGGCAATGAGATGGCAGCATCTGCAAATGTCACAATTAGCTGGGTTGCTCAAATCCAAAACACACTATGTGGGGAACTTCAAAAGGGAGCCCTGAGATCTACAGCAGTGGATGACACAATGTCAAACAAAATTCAACAGTATGAAAGCTAGCAGGCATTGAAAGAAGTAATTTGAACTATTTATGACCTCTCTTGGGTTCTAAATTAATTTAGAAATACCAGAAAAAGAGATCAAGTCATTGTGGACAACTCAATAAAACCTGTGATCTCTGTAAAGGTTTCAGCAACCTTTCCCCTCCCCTTACAAATTCTCCAAATAAAAGAATCCCCTTATCACAAAACAAGAATCAACAGCAACAAGACCCTGTCTGTGCAATAAACTACATCCAGTACAACTGATAGTGTATAATGCAGCATCATCTCGTATTGTGACTGCTGTGATAGAGAAGGAATAAGCAATAAGAGGAATAAAACAGCCTATGTCTTAATAAATATGTTGTGCCTCTTTCTAAAGTAGGATGAGTGAAGGTTCGGCAAAAGTGAGGAGACAGAAGTTTTGTGTATGCAGAAACAACACTGTTTTTTTCATTAAGTAAGTAACTAAATGCTAGTCAATGCAAGAAGGTCTAGACTTGTAGGTGCTTAGATTTGGGAAGGCAATTGAGATGTGTAAAGCCAAACTCAGATAAAACTGCTTTTAATATCAACCCTTTCAGGGTGCTGAGTATCCCATAGAGACTCTTTTTCTTTCTCAGAAATCCAGAGAGGGGAGGTGTCAGTGAAGGTCTTAATTGATCCCTTCTGTCCTGCTGTTCCCTCTGTGGGGCAAGATTTACCCTGTCTTTGCCACAGTTGAAAGAGCTGAGGGATTTGTGTGGACAGTCCTTTTTCCTTGCTTATATTTCAGTTATTCCTTAGCACAGCTAAGGTTTACAGAGTTACCCCTGTAATTAGCCAGACTACATCCTCTGCATCTGCTGGGATACATGTGTCTCTCTCCAGTCCAAAGGTAAGGTTAGTAGGAAATCTCATATGCTATAAAAAAATTTAACTACACGGCTGTACAAGAACTGTGCCAGTGTTACCATGGACAGTCACACAGCCACAGCAGGGATCTTTACACAGTGTACCTCCAATTAGAACATGTGGGAGGAGAGGAAGGAAAAAGTAAAATGAGCATCCTTTTTTTCTTTTTAGTATTATGTACAGAACTGATTAAAATGGATTTCAAGGAGAAAAGTTTGTTGTGCAGTTGCTTGAACAACTGTGCTTTTAAAAATATTTGGAAAATAGTGGATTTGTAGAAATCCATTAAAAGGTGTTCATTAAGGTGGCTGTGATTCTTTCCGCTGATGGAACTTCTGGTGCCAAGGATTTCACAGGGGCAGAGGTAGGAGGTCGGATGCTGCCCAGGGAAGCGGTTGAGTCACTATTCCCGGAGGAATTTACAAGGTGTGGAGATACAGCACTGAGGGACATGGTTTAGCAGTGGACGTGGCAGTGCTGGGTTAATGGTTGGACCTGGAGATCTTAAAGGTCTTTTCCAACCTAAATTATTCTCTGATGCTCTGATTCTATACTCTTTTACTAAATTGGTTTGAACTTTGTATGAGTTGAAGATGCTGACATACATCTATTGTTCGGTATAAAGAAAAGGTCCAGATTTTACCTGCAGTTACATTGCTGTCTCAGATTTTGCCAGGTTTTTCCATATCACAATTGCAGCAAAGAATCTCAGAAAAACCCCAAACCAAAGAAATTAATTGAAGTCTTTTGAGAGTTGCTCTTAACTCCAAGGCAAATCCATGTACCACTCTATTCTTTGTCTTCTTTTCTTCTTTCTGGTAGTTTTGTCTTGTCCTCTGTCTTTTATATACTTGAAAATTCCTCTAAATTCCTGAATGTTTTTTGAGATCAAAGGGCTTTCATCATTCTTTTGTCATTGAATAGTCCTCTTAATCTGTAATTACTTCCTTTTCTCTTCCACAGTTTACAATATTTTCATATCCTTATAAAAAGCTCAATTTCCTGGAAGGGCAGGTTGCAGAATTCTCACTGTGATGTTGCTGTTGTGGTCTTTCAGTCCCTATCGAGGTAGGAAACTTTGAACTGCTGCCATGCTCTGAGGTGCCTCCTTTCTGTTGGTTCTCACCACTGATATCACTCTTTGACTTCCTTATTTTTGTATGAAAGCCCATAAGAACTAGAGCTAGAAATGATCCATTATGCTTTCTGAGCCAGTGAAGGATTAGTCCCTACTCATGTTTGGTGTAAGCTGGTTTTTCACACGTTAGCCATTATGTTGAAATAGTGTTTCATTGTGAAAAAGAATTCCTTCTTACACAAATAGAAATTCTTATTTCTATCTCACTTCTACATAGAACTCTTTATGGAAAAACTCTGCACTTTTTCTGTGGAGGTAGTGCCCAAAAATACTTGTAGACTGTTGTGCAAGTGCTTAAAATATTCACCTCTCGTGAGGTGAAGTTCTTCTCCAGACTATGTTGGCCTAATCACAACTTGATCCTTCCTCATGATCAAAGTGTTTCTGATAACAGGATGGCCAGAATGGGATGAGCTAATGAAAATTCATTTGACTGGTACATCTCATTCTAGGCTAATTTTGGCTGTATGCCGGTAGCAATGGTAAATGAGAAAATATTCTCCTACGCTTTGTTTGCATATAGGTTACATCAGTGGAGAAAATTCATGTAGGAAAAATGTGTAGTGCAAGCTTTCCGTTCAAAGCCAATTTGGGTAAATTCTGACTGTAGTCCTGAAGCAGAGGAGTCAGTAGACCTTAATGAATTACATGACTGGGTTTATATGGAAAAAACCCTTTGCTTGAGATCCCTTTGCTTGAGATCCCTTTGCTTTTATTTTGAAGTGAAAGGGTGGTCTGTGAAAGAAATGTTATTGTTCCATCAAGTCTGTTTTAACCCTTAGGGTAACAAACTGAAATGTATCATGGATTCTGTGGATTTCACTCCCACAACTAACAACATCATATTTGAAACTCTTACAAATCAAAAGAAAATTCCTGTATTGAGATTAGACAATGAGTCAAATAAATTTTGCCTGTTACGAGCAGAATACAACCTGGAGGAACATAGAGTGAGAATACTCCAGGGTTGGTTCACAATCATGAGCACTAGTAATCATACCAAGAGTCAAAATGAAGGAAAGTAGAGTGTCATTTGATACTGTTTTGTTTGAGTTGTTTTTTTTTTTTCTTCAAATGAATGTTGGTTTTAAAAGAATGCAAAATATTGTATTTTTCTTTTTCCAAAAATGATAGAAAAGTATTAATGAATTAGATTAATAATGAACTGAATATTTTTAGTGCTTCTTCACCCAAAAAATCTGGGAATACAAGAGTATGAGTCCTAAGACAGTTTGAAAAGCAGTTTTCCCTGTGAACAAGGAGAAACTGTGTGCTGATGTAATGTAACTTGTTGCACATTTATTGAGGTGTGAATGCCTTGTATTTTAAATTAAAAGCTGCTGCTATGAGTTCACTAGCTAAAGTAGTGACAGGAGTGCAGAAGACAATTTTAAACAACTGAAATCTGTAAGAATTGATGGAGAGGTAGAAGTTATAAGCCCGTCCTCACATATTTCCCTCATGTTTTCTGATGCTCCTCACTGAGTAATGAAAATACCTGCTGACTTATTTGCTGAATTTTGAGAAAGAAGCAACTGCAAAGGAACTGTTTGGCAGGCTGAAAAAATACTGTTTTTCAACTTGCTTTTAAAGAACTCTGATATCGTCAAGGCTTAAGAGAGCCACTTTTCTATGGAAAAAGATCACGTGGCACTTCTCTTGCAGGTGGATTTAGGAAAGCAGCCTGCCACTTCTGCATTGCATTGAACCACTTCATAAATCTGGGGACTTAGACATTTGGCTAGATCCCAGGTTTTTGTTTTCAGCCCAAGAAGGCTACAGTTACCTAACTAAAATCCACAGAAAATTTTGGTAATTAATTTTTCAAACAACTATGCTTATGGTTCCTGCACCCTGTCCAGAGGTAAAATGTTTGTGTCTAAGAAAGGAAACACTATAAGAACTCAGACTATAAGACTCTCAGTTGTTGGCTCAAGGCTTTATGAAGAACTTTTATGCCTCAGAAATGTAACATGGTGGTATATTTACTCAGCATCCTGTACATTTTATTAGTGGAGTATCTCTCTTTAAACTTGTCAGTTGTGTACTTGGTGACACGTAGGGCACAATAGATTTTAATGATGTTTATCAGACTCACCTAGGGACAGTATCTTCAAAGTGGCCTTCTGAACTTTCCAGATGTAGTTGAAATAAGTGATCTTGTCATTAGGAGTTTGTTTATAGCTTTTCTTTCTTTGCAAAACTCCCAAGATGGATTCCAAAGGATCCCTGGATAGAGAGAAAAAACCCCAAAAGTAAATATTAAACAACATTTCTCTGAGTTATCTGCTGTTGAGTTTTGTTGGCTTTGCTTCTTTGTCATCTGGGTACCTACACTCAGCAGACTCCAGGGTCTGACTGATGAAGCAGTTCCCGTTTTGGTAACAACAGAGTCCTTGCACCAGAGAGCTGCTGTTCAAAGGCAGTGCAGTTACCAGCGCTCATGCTGAACAGAGTGTGGAATTTGACCTTTATGAAAGAATTGCAAAGAGGCTTTGAAATCACTGTAATGATATCCATGGAAAACAGAGAGGAGCTGGGAACAGGGGAGTTTTAGTGAGTTTCGGAGAACAGCATGTTATCCCCTTCCCTGTCCTATGCACCCTCTACCACCCTTCAGTTCCTGAAAAAATGTTACTACAAAACTCTGTGGTATTTCATTTTTCCCACTTGGAGTCTCTCTTAATATTATACAAACCTTTTCCTTATAGTCACCTCACAGTCTTTTGTTAGAAGGATCATCTGTGCTTGTCTGATTCAAAGGAAGACCTTTGGCATCTATTTATATGCAGTGTTGAAGACAGGATGCTGCGCAAGAAGGCTCTTGGATTTAACCCATTATGGCCATTTTTATGCAACATAAGGGATCGAGAGTTACATTCCTCCTGTTGCTGGTTATCCTACAGGCATCTCTCCTGCTAGCATGGAAGCATGTGTTTTCAGAGTGCAGCACGACTTTCTGCTCTTCTTGGAGAAAACTGGTGTATTAAGAAGGGTTTGCTCAAAGTCCTTCTGTTGCTGTCCTAAACTGCAGTTTTGGGCCCTGGGAAGGCAAGGCTTCGTACAGGTGGATTTCACACAGGGAACTGTGCCTTTCAAGGTGCCATTGCAACCTAATAATCAAAAAAGAAGAAAAGATAGCGAAGATACCTGTATTCTCTGATGCCTACATCTCCCTAGGATTATGCTCAAGGATATATTCTCTTGAGGATATGCAAATGAAGTGCTTTGAGCCAATATTAGAGGTCAAATTTACTTTATTAAAAAAGGACTTATGTTTTGGGGGCTATTTCAAAGGTAACTGAGCGTGGACATGGGAAGTTTATTCTCTGTGCAACAATTCTTTAAGCTGCCTGGTAGCACATGTCACTGGTCTCTTCCAGCCAGCTGGTGGGTTCCCAGGCAGAGTCTGTCACACGCTCATGTCTCATGGAATCCCCATGCACTTGCAAAATGTTGTGATCCCTGGAGAGGCATGGTCCTTTGGGGGCTGAAATGCTCAGTCGTTGCGCTGAGATGTTCTGTTTAGGAATTCAGGGCACAACGTAAACCTAGCCGTGGATCGTGCCATTCCACCTCTTTTTTTTTCATAAGGCCTGTATGTGATATGTTTCACAATGATATGTTTCGTCTTATGTTGTTGCTCTCAGATTGCACGTGTGAGAACACAGCATCTCGGAAATGATTTACAAACATGGGTGCGGTGGCTGATGGCACTTTGTGAAAAAAAAAGGCATATGTTTGCCGTGTGGTGCGTGCCTGTGGATCAAAATCCAATGAAAAGTGAACTGACTACATCGGTAATAGGCATGTTACTTACCCAAAAAAAAAAAAAAAAGGCAGGAAAATGCTGAATGCTATGTGGAGATAACATACAATTTATTGATTCTCTCTGTATGCTTTATGGCTGTAATGGACTTTATGAAAATCCTAAGCCTGTCCATTTTATCTTTGTAAATAATTGACTGAGAACACTGTTCTAAATTGGATAAGTGGAATGAGATACATGCAAGGAGAAGACTGTACAAGTAATTACACGTATATGGTACATTTCAGCCTGTTTTGGCAAAGTTCAAATAAATCTCTTCATAGTGTCTGAAAATTGGAGATCTAATTTTTGGCTCAAGTCTGTTGTCACAACTACTCTTAGCTCTACTGTAATTTGAATTTCAAGCATACTGGAATCTCTGAGCACCGCTTCTGTGTGTTGTATGATTACTGTTAGTACCTGATTTCACAGTTATTTACAGCCTTGATGTATTGCTTGACTGTTGCTAATATCTCATTTACTATTCTGACCACCCTGAGCAGCCTTTCTACATGATACTTCCTGGAGTGTCTTGTCTTTTATCCCCTGGCTTCTAATTTCTGTCTGGCTTAAAACAGTCTCATACCTTTGCATCAGAAAGTATTTTTAGTTTTGTGTTGCAGGGCTCAACACGGATGCAAGGGAGCATAGCAACACTAATTCATGGTCAGAAGATGGGGACTTTTAGTGTCCTAAGGAGTTGACTTGGAGAGGCCCTGGTTCCTACAGCTCCTGGTTCCAACTAGGTGTAAGGCCACGTATATTCTGCATAAGTTCAGGGTGCCACTGAAAGAAGAACTCCATCCTCTTGTTAGTGGCACTCATTTCCACCCGGCTTTTTGTGCTGGCACTTAGTTTATGCGACTGCTAAACGAGCCAGATGAAGGATTGATCCTGCTGCTAACTAATGTTTTATTTCTTCTGGCTGGCTTTTCGGGACAGTTCCTTAACATGCTTTAGGATGCAGCTGTTAGAGCAAGTACCAGCACAAACAAGGTGGAGGAACAAATGACTGAACTCAAGAGGGAGAGCAGAAAGGACCACCACTTCTGGCAGATGTCCTGACTTATGCTACAGGTCTTGGGCTACACACTCACTGGGAACTGGCAAATGGGAATTGCTACCTTGTATGGGAGCAGGAGTCTGCCAAAAAAGTGATTGTCAACATCACTCATCTTTAAATGGCAGCAGCTTCTGTGCCCCTGTTCAGTTCCTAGTAACAAGCTCTGTCTTTAATGCAGGAGATGTATTTGAAGTCTGGCACTCCAGGCTTTGTAAGCTGTTCATCCCTGCTACAAGCACCCAGTGGTACAGGTTACATAAACTACTCTCTACAATGTAAACTGGCACAAGTAAATGCCTTCTAGAAGATAAGCATAATTATCCAAACCCTTAGGTAGAAGCACCCATAACGTTTGCCAAACAAAAATTCAGATAATTGGAATATCTGGCTTAGCACATTCTGAAATTGGTCTTTGGGACCCCAGAATCCCTGATTTGGTCTTCCTAGTTTGGTGAGTTGGATTTCCAGTTGGGAGATTCTTTCAGCAGAGCTTAGGTTTAAATCAGATATATATTAAAACCTCCAAAGCCATGGCCTCAGGATCTGCCATGGGAGTTATGTTCCTAGATAAATCAGAGTACCGTCTGTACTGCCGACTGCAATGGGAGAGAGTTACGGGGTCTTTTAAGTAACCAAAGGCAGCTCACAAAAATAGGTAATACCTCCCTCCAGGCTACTTTACTTTTCCTAGACTGTCACAGGCCTCCAAAGGGTGTATTTCAGACTGTGACTTAAAGTTACCCAAATCTAACTTACCTGAAACCCTAGGCAGCCAGGCAGGAAACAGGCAATGCCACATCATGGACCATAGATGATGTTTGAACTAGATAATAACTCCTGATAGAGATTTATTTTCCATTTGCCTATTGAGTCAAATAGTTCTGACAAGACAGAATCTGAACTACAGAAGGCTGCTGGTGGTGAAACAAAAGAACTGGATGAATGGGTGGTAAATTAAGTTTATGCTGTTGAATCGTGCTGATGATTTTGGCAAAGTTGATCATGGCAAGCTCTGCAAAGCCTCACTCACTGGGCCCTGATGGCTTCTGTCCTGACAAAATTCACTTCCTTTTGTGATACTTACATTGGTCATCAAGCAAAAACTCAGCTGTAGTTACGGGTAAATATACATTAGGAACTGAAGGGAGAAAGCTCTCCAGAAACATTGTAATGAACTGAAAACTAGATACTTTTAATTTTAGAATGTTTATGTGAATCTATACATGTTAATGGACAGAAATGCATGTCGAAATACTCTGAAGTTTGCCCTGGAGTGATGTGGTAATTATGTGGTTATGAGTTGTGCATGTTGATTTCTGCAGGTGATTTATCTGGTTTATCTGGCTTTTAAAGACATTCTATTTTCCTTCTTTATATTTTTTTTAACGCTCCTATTTCCACAACAGAGCACAGATAGCATTCCTATAATTATGAGTGAAGGGGGAAAGTGCAGGCAAGAGTTGACAAGGAGAAGCGAGAGCTGAAGGTGAGGTAGCTACTCAGTTAATCTGTGAGGAGAGATAACTGGCAATAACACGAAGCAATGCAGAGATGTGGCCAGAGAGGCAAGCAGAAAGGATACTTTTATCAGCATTGTTTCAAAGCAGCTATTACAGTAAGTACTAAAAGAGGAAAAGAAGCAATTACAGTAGTGAAGCCTAACTGAATTTTGAAATGCCTTTTAATAATGTGCAGGACAGGGACTACGTCCTTACCTGAACAGCTGGGGAGTGTTCTGGATGTGTCTTGCTTACCTGCTTTCAAGAGAAACACAAATGCAGAGACAAATTCTAGCTGAATTTGTAATTGAGAGCGTGTGCTTATGAATTTTTAAGTAAGACCTATCATCAGAACTTTCAGCGTTGCAAATGTTTTTGATAGTGTGGCCTGGGCTAGGCACAAACCCCTTCCATTGTAAATGTGCTTGGGTGCTTGTTTTGTCTGAAAAGTAAACAAAGATACACATTATATGAGCCTTTAATATTCATTGTTATTTACCTCTGAAAGATTCAGTTGGTTTTCTTTGTGATTGCTTTTGTAAAAGAAATGCTGCATTGTAATCAATTTTCTGTGTGCAGTTTAAAATGTCAGGGACATTTTTGTTATTTAACCTGCAGACTCATGCAGTATGGGGTGAGGCAGACTTTTTGAAGTAAGGCTATTTTAAGGACTAACTTCTAAGAGATTTCAGGTTCAGCATATCCAAGCACAGTATATGCTTTCTTATTGTTTGCTTTCTTTTTAATTTAAGGTCGAGATGCATTTCAGGCAGCAGCTAAGATGCATTAATTGAGGTATATATTTTTAATCATTCTACTGCTATTTGTCTGGTCTTTCTTTTAAATGTGATAAATACACACGCTATTGACTGTGATCACTTTTGAGTATTGACATTGTTCGAAAGTTCTTGGGAAATACTATATATTTCTTTGTTACCAAAATACATATTTGAGTGTAGAAATCAATTAAAATGTCATAATCAGAAATAGTTAAGGAAGCAAACTGCTCTATGCACTAACATGAAGAAAAAACTTTCAAAATGGAACTCCATGGAGCTTTTGTAGATATGTAGGCCTCTCTTCACTGTTGGTTGAGTTTATTTAAAGAGCTTTTCTAGTCACCTTTGAACCTAAATGATTTCTCCAGATGTACAGAAGTGAACAATGTAAAAATCTTGCTGCTTCAGCAGAACAGGATCCAGCTGGCAGGGAACTGGATCTGCAAGTCATTGGTTACAGCTGTGTTTCGATTTATGTGATGGTTGAAAAAATAAATTACTGGATTAAATGGCTAGAAAGAGGACTCTTTGTTTAGCCCTTGTGTGGGGACTGAAAGTGTTTATGGTGCTGTTTTCTTCGGAGCCTTTGCAAAGTAAGCTGGACAAATAGACTTATTCAAAACTTGTCTGAAATGTTGTGCATTCAGCTTTATTTCTTTACAGAAGAAACTGTATGTTTTTGTATAATGCTGTCAGCCAGCAACCATTTTTAAGGTCTCCTGGCCTTTGAGAGTGGCAGTAGCATTTTAGCAATGTCTTGTAGGCATTGCAGTTTATCACTGGAAGGCAGTTTCCTTTTGTTAAAGGTTTTCAAATGCATTTCTTGGCATGAACACAAATACATGTAGGGACTCTGTCAAACGCATAACTTTTTAATGGGTTTAATATTTCAGCTTTGTATACCACTTACCTTTTGCTCTACATAATAGTGCTGATGTAATTGTAAATTGGGTGCACAATAATTTACAGAGCAGGCACAATGAAATCAGAAACTAATGCCAGGTGTTTGGATTATCAGATAACTTATTTTAATGTTGTAACGATGGTGATTATGTCTTATTACCTGATATCCTGATTCTGCAAAGATTTACATGCTTAATTTTACTGCACAGTTCCACTCTGCTTGATAGGACTGAATGGTGCATAGAGCTCATCACAGCTTTGTTAGCTGTTTTGATAAGAAATGTGTTGGGTTTTTTAAATCTTTATGCAATTAGGGTCCTTTGAAATCTCACAAACTGCTTTTTCGACTGCAGGTAGCTTGGGTTGAAGGAGTTGAGATGTAACATCTTCCAGTGAAGTCCCATCTCCACTGAAGTCACTGGGCATTTTGCCACTGGCTTCTCTTAGGCTACAATTTCACTTTTAAGACTGGATTTTATTGCTTTTACGTATAACCAATATCCCAAGACGCACAAGTGATTTTTCTTAAGTAGTGAAACTGCTAGTGAAGTGATAGGCTACAAAATGTGAACAAAACATTTGATATTAGACCAACAGGAGTTTTGGAGGCTTCTTGCAGGACCTATGGAGAGCAAAATAACAGCACAGAACTTTCAGTCATGGCAGGCAGTGAGCATACAGTGCATTTTTTAAAGCTTTAGCTGGCTTTCAGCATAATAGTTTGCAAAGCCAGGAGCTTTTCAGCACTTATATCTGTTTATTCAGCAATATTTCCTAGTAATTATTTAAGGCTGACCATTAGTTTCCTTTTACAGTCATAAAGCAGTCCGTAGCTGTAGCCGAGTATCAGTTACATCCTATTTATTAAAACATTTCTAAAACAGTGCATAAACGTGGAAAATTATGGTTGAGATTAGATCATAATTGTTGTCCTATCAAGATCTAATTACATTTTTAAAAACAGTTTGCACAAATTGTTTTCAAAGGATCGCCTTTTTAGAATCCTACAAAGCGCTGACCAAGGAGAGCTAAATACCAGAACAGGAGTTCCAAGGCAAAAATGAAATCAGACTAGTTGGTCAAGTTCCATCATAAGCCACCCTCAGAAATACCAGAGAGAGGCTTAAAATATTTTAAATAGAACATTTCCCCTCCCCCCTTTTCTTTTATTGTTGTCCCTGAGCAGCATTATTGCATTAAGAGCCATGCGACAGAAAGTCGTGGTGATGCAGAATAAATAACCATAATGTATCAAAAGCAGACAAAGGTGTGATTGATCTGTCTGGAATTGGCAGACTCTTTCGCTGTGTCAGGCTGTTTCTTTGATCAATGAAGGTGTAGCCTCTGACCTTTAAAAAAAATCAATGAGATTGATTGAAAGGAGAGAGAGAACTATGAGAATGCAGGATAGCTTTAACCTTCACTGTCTAGAAAATTTAAAATATTCCGGTTTTGCAGGCATTGAACCTATTTTGTATTTTCTTCTTAAAATGCTTTGCTTTTCCCCAGACTGCTTTTGAAACCTCTAAAAACAAGGTTGTAGAAATGGTGTGTCTGAATGTTTCTCACAAATGTTTATCTTCAGGTAGCATTGTTAAGGAAACAGGAGTGTTTTGTCCTACATCAGGATTCTGTACATTCTCGTAGTGTTTGCAGCATGTTACCAAATACCCTTAATTTCCTTTTACAAACTTAGATTTTTATGTGGCAAATACACATCCAAGAATCACTGCTCGGAGAAATGGCTCAGGTCATTTCACAGACATTATCTACCTGAATAAAGGGACTTGTATTGCCCTGTTTCAGAATCAGGCCCACTGGTGGTTGCAACAATAGTGTGTAACCAGCATGGAGGGGTGACTTCTGGGGATAGACAGCATATTTCGGGGATCTAGTTCTATGTAATCTTGTGTTTTTATCAATTATAAATAAATAAATAAATAAATAAATAAATAAATAAATAGGTGTGTGTGGGTGGGTGGGTGTTTAAGCAGGTATACCTGCATGCAAGGAAACAGTAAAAATGTCAAACTGGAAAATTTATGAAGCGGGATTTTTAAAATAGGGCTTGGCACTTTACATCTTTCTTATTGAACAGACTACAAATGCAGACCTGACTGTTTAGGCAAAAACAGGTTTTTGAACAGTTGGAATTTCATTTTAGTACCGGGCCCTTCCTTTCTTCACATTGTGCTGATGATGTATTAAGTAGTAACACAAAGCAATTAGTGAAGTAAGTATAAAAAGTGCTCATAAATAGAAAAGTTAATTCATTCATTATTTCATGCTCTCACAGCTCAAGTTAACATAGGTCAAAAAAAGTATACGTATCATAATAGTTTGTTTTCACAAATAATTACTTTTTTAATTGAAAGTGTTGGTAAAATCGAGGTCTATTGAATAGTATTCACACACAAAGTAATTCAAACTGCAATAATTTCTGCTGTCATATGTCTGTGTTTTAATAAAGGGCAGGTAAATTGACAAGTCAGCAAGGAGATGGTATAATAGCATTTCTTGAGTAAGATGGAGCTTGCGTAGGAAGAGAAAGATATTGCTGTTGCTCTGTAATTTTATTTCTGTGATTTCCTTTCTGTAATAGATCGTGTAGGCTATATATATATTTAATACTTCATGATCAGGTGGGAATTTCAGCTAAGTTAAAAAAGGCACTCTCACTAAATTGCAAGATGAATTCTGGATGTAGCTTTTCTAAACAAGAAAATAGGAGGGTAGATTTTTTTAAGGTAGATCTGGGACTAGATAGCAGTGAGAATTTTCTGAAGTCTTTATCCCCTTGCTGTTCATAAGTGAGGTGAGAAGGTGTTAGGGACAATCATACAGAACTGTGGTGTAGGTCATTCTAGGCATGGGTCATTCTAACAGTGTCACTCTTCTAAGTCACTTAAATGCTACATTAAGAGAATATTTATTTTATGAATATCCTTTCCATGTGCACTGTGATGAAGAAACTTTTGCTTCTAGAAAAAGGAAAGGGATGAGTACATTATGTCCCAGGTGATGCCCACTGAGGATATGAAGATGAGAACTGTAAAATCAGAATAACATTTTATATTATTGCACTCCTCTCTTCCCGTTAGATATGTTTTGATTTTTCTCCAATAGTATCTAATTCTTGTCATCACATTCTATTAACGTTACTACCTGTTATTCCAGAGAGTCCTTATCTGGCACACAAATTTTGCCTTACTATTGCAAATCACCTCACTCTTGCTGTTTAAGAAACAAAAGGCTCATCCTGTATTTGAGCGGGTTCTGGTATCTGACATGCATGTCCAGCCTCACTTCTCCTCCCTCTCTGTCCAGAAGTAATAATCCAGGAAACACCTTCTTTTTTCTTCTCTCTCTCTCTCTTTAATTTTTGGGTGCTTTCAGCAATGGCGGCTCCCCTTTCTGTTCCTTGCATCACAAACTGCATCTTTCCAGTGTGGATGTGGATGCTGTCCCCTTGTGGATGATGTTCACAGTCTGAGCTGCTGCCTGCAAAACTGAGCAGTGCCCTTCAGACAGTTTAAGGTGGTGTCTGGTGCAGTGCATTCATTTAGCATTACTAAAGGACAAAATTAAGGTTCTTTTTGTTTCTCATCCCCCTGCCAGCTAAAGCTTTCCCAGAAAAGAGGCAAAGCTGAGGTCATTTTTTTTTTCCATCTGTGAGGGGTCAGTGACTGCAACCAAGCTGTTCCTGGCTGAGGTATGAGCCTGTTAAAAAGCACCTATGCTAGCAGCTGAATCATTTTCGAGAACAATTTTTTACATTTCTACTAATGAAAACAGCCGGGTCATTAAATCCAGCAGTTGATCTCCAATTATAACCTGTCTTGGACAGCATGGAGCCCTGCCCAGACAGACCCCTGACCTTGGCCTCTGCCTCTGCCGTGAGACCCCTATTTGCTGCCCCTGTCCCATACCCACTGCTACCATCTCTAGGAGCACAAATTCCTGCCCAAAATATCATTGCCACAGCTAATTCTGCTGTTTGGTATTCTCGGTGCTGCCTGGACTGGGGCTGTGCATTCGGTCTTTCCAGAGGAGAAGCAGATCTATGGTTAAAAAAGGTGTGGTTCTACTTGGAAACAGAGGCAGTGTGTACAGGGAGTGATGTAAGTGTTAATGTACCAAGGTTTTCTTTCACTGTTATTATTTAAGTCTAACAGAATAAATCAGACTTAAGAGACCTAAATTCTGGATACCTGCTACCTGGATTCTTTCTTTCCTCCTGAGAAAGTGAGAGAAGGATATGTGAGAATTGCTGGAGCATTTTTATGAAAAGCTCTTAGACCTTTTCCTGACAGGAATTAAAAAAAAAAGTTTAATGGCTGACATTTAATCTTCATACAGCAAATAATAATTACAGGCAAGAATTTAAAGTGGTTCTGCTCATAGTCAAGCCTGATGGTTCTTTTCTCCTTGCATTGCATGAGGATTTACTGTACTGTGAACGCAAAATGTAAATGATGGGCAATTCCGTGAATTCAGACATGCACACAAAACTGTCTTTCCAACTTTTTCACACTTACCTTCAAACTGAAAATGGATTTTCCTGGTGGCTGATTAACCAGAAACGAGTTGTTTCTAACTAGGTTGAGGGGAGGAGGGTTCTGTAATATTGGATTAGTGAAAGGAGTGAACAGCTTCAGTTTAATTCAACTAGTCTTCTATTTTTAATCTCCAAGGAAACAGCTGAGTTGAATGTTAATTAAACAGCAGTCTTTGATCCACCCAGCCACTCCCGGAGGCATAATAATAATATATAAGTGCACAGCAGCACATATATAATAGGTACACTTAAAGGAGTACATCCAATCTCACCGTATTCACATTTGAAACATTTCTTGCTGCCCCATTCTTACATTATTTAAATAGAGAAAGGGAAAAAAGGGGGAAATGCTAAGATAAACTTTGATGTTCTGAAGGTAGGGCAGCAGAGCAAGTGTGAGTTCCTGTTATGAGGATGTATAAGGGTTAATGATTAGAAGAGTGGAATCAGGAAAGACCTTAAGCCCAGATCTATGACAGTGGTAATTGAGCTGATTGATTACGACATCTCGTTTCAGACGACTATTGATTTAATCTAGTCTGCAGTCCCATTGGCCCCAGAGGTGCTCCCGAGTGAGGCTCAGCACTTGAACCTGGGTACTCTTCCCTACTCACTGTCTGGATATAAATTTCCAGAATCTGCAACCATTTATAATTTTCACTCATCTTCATCCTTTTATTCAGAAGCTTCTAATTTCATCAGGCTAATGTTTTTAACCACTGAGGGGACAGGCACAGGGAAAATGAAGTGGCACAGACTGCAAAGGGTGGGTTTTTAAAAAAAAAAAAAAGGCAAGGCAGAGAGCTGGGGCTCTGTGGCCGGTATTTGCATCTGTTGTCTCTGATTCGCAGAGCTAGCAAAGGCTGCTTTTGGAGGCAGTCCACAAAGCTGGGCTATCAGTAGGCAGTTTGCTGTACGCGCACGTTCAATTATTAAAATAGTAGACTTTTTTTTCTGTCTGATAGCCATAGCGAGGTCATGACATTAATTTATCCAGGGTATTGTGGGTAACTATACAGAAAAAAAGCATAAAGGGCACAGATGCTGGAGCAGCAAAAAATGGATGGGTCTGAGCAAAAGGAGATTAAGAGGCGATGACCAATCTAATGTACGTATAGCAGTAAGAAGCCGGCATCCGTCACAGACTGTTGATGGCAATAAGTATTTTAAGCCATGCTGTGCATGTGGTAATTTTTTTTTTTTTTTTAATACCTCAGTAAATGCTAAGCTGAATGCTGTAATCCTGTATTTTTTCAGTTTCCCAAATCTGATTTTGGTCTTGTTTTTGTTGTCTCATGCTTGGCGTTCTTCGCTCGCTCTCTCTCTGTGGGTGTGTGTCTGTCTCCGTCTCTCCCTTTCTCTGAGATTACAAACTTAACTGTTTCCTAATTGTCTACTTTCCTCCATCCTTTTCCTAAGAAATTAATCACCATCACCACGGCTGGTCCCAAGCGCGCACTAACCGAGCTTAGGGCGTGTACCCGGCATTTTGGCTTCCTTCCTTTACTTCGGGGCTGTGTGGTATTTTCTTTTGGACCTTTCCTGCAAGTGGATGCCCTTCCCGTTCGCTGCTGCTGCCGTAAGGTTGCCAAAAGGCTACCTGAGCCGGGACTGCAGCGCTGCATCCTGGGACCTGCCCGCCCGGCTACGCCGAGGGCTTCCACAGCACCAGGCAGCTCTGAGAATTGGCTGGTGAATTGCGTATCACCTGTCCCCCCCCTCCGGTAAATAATTTCTATACCGCGAATCACAGTGGTGTGGTATTGTCTGGAAAAGTAATTCCCAAATACTGTTGGCGTAAAAAAGGGAAAAGCCGAAAGACTGTCAACACCGTAAGCCATTAAAGTCCCTTGCCTTAAGAACAAAGGAACAAGGTAAAAATGCACACAATAATTATGCTCTGTGGATTTTCATAGCCTGTCAGACAACTTGTGCCTGTTTCAGTTATCAGCCTTTGTGCTTTGTTTTGTGCTGTGTATGTTCTATACGTGTCTTGAGTTTCTCCGTGTGTGTATTTGGTGTACGTGTATGTGTTCAGACTTCTCTACCAAAACGGAGCAAATACCATACAGAAAAATACACAAGTAGGGCTCAAACATGCATTTTCAGTACTCAGTGTGGTGGTGCGGGTCTATTGCCATTGTTCTCTTGCAGTGCTCCCTCTGACGCAAGCAGCTTCTATTTTTTATTTTATTTTAACTAAGAAGTCTAAAATAAAAGAGAAGAAAAAAGAGGAAAAAATTTGCTTAGTCCAGTTAAATGCCAATTGAAGCCCAGAAACTCCCGATTTCAGCACAGTGAATGGTGATTCAGACCCTGGCAGGGTTTTGGCTATGAGACAATTCCTACTTATAAAGAGTACAATAAAGGGGGGGGGAAGATAGCATTAATTTTGGGGAAGATTAATATTAGTCTTTTAATGTTCATTATTTTCTGAAGAAGTGAATCCTTGTAGCTTTTGAGAGCTAGTTTGTCCTTCCCAGTGGTATTTATTCGTGCAAAGGAAAAAATGAAGAAGGCGTAGAATAAACTCCTAAGACTGCTCAAGAATTACTGGCATTATTTCTCTCTACATCACGTGTGAGCCTGGGTTGCCTGCTATTCCTGAGGCAGAGGATCGAGGATGAAAGTCTGTGTGTCAGAGCCTGTTTTCACAACTGCATTTGGAGATCTGTCTTATTGATTAGGAAAAAAAGGGGGTGGGAATAGGAGTGTGAGGTGAGGGGAGGACCGACTGACTACTGGCTTATTGCAGCTCAAGACATTTTCTTCCGGAAAGATGTCAAACAACTGAGACACAGCAACAGAGGAAGTAGAAAGGTGGAAAAATAAGAAGAGGGACCCTTTGGAAGAAATGAAGGCATTCCTTATGAGAGCCTTGAGGTTTTTTTTTTTTTTTTCTTCTAACATCTGACCCACAAGGGCTAGAGTGACAGCGTCATGCAAATGCTGCAGTCCAGCAGGTCTGAGAGAGGGTGGATGCTAGAGAGTGAGTTAATGTTAATGATGAGTGCAGTGAAAATACCAGCCGATACCACCCCCTCCACACACAACTGCTCTGAGTCAGCATCCGCTGCTTTGCCGTGCCTTTCTGTGCGTGTGTGTGTGTGTGTGTGTGTGTGCGCATGTGTGTGTGTGTGCGTGTGTGTGCTGTGACCGTGTGTGTGCATGGAAGGTAAAGCCAGTCAGTCAGTGAGAAGCAAAGGTACGTTTGAGAGCAACTAAAATCTGACTGATTTCCATCTTCAGAGCATCAGATGTATTCCCTAAAGAGGATGGGTCTATGCGATGGGGGTGGTATAATTATGTTAATGTCATATTTATAGAGGGGAGAGATTTTTCATTCTAATTATTGATTTGAAAGC
>VZTI01000231.1:564279-584638 GCA_013397865.1 Struthidea cinerea
ATTGTTGTTAAGGTTTCTTTCGGGTTTGGTTTTTTTTTCTACTTAACAATAGCAGTGAAAGTTTTGCTGACAGCGATTATGACTACTAAACAATTCAGTTTATTGGAAGACGAATTCTACTGGATCATATCGGACTTTTCCTAGTCCCTGAGACCCTAACTTGTGAGGTTTTTAGCAACAATCACAAGTCAGGCTCTTGGGACCTAGGCGGAGGGGAACCAGCAGCTTTGGACTGTGATTGTTTCTCTGCAGAATTTAGAGAACCAAAGGAACTTTCCTTGCCTGGAAGGGTAAAAAGGAAAATATACCTATTTCAAATGTTAAGCATCAGAACTGTTCCTAAAGAAAAAAAAAGAAAAAAATCTAAACAACTGTTACCCATTGTGCAACATTAGGATGTTACATATTTATATGTTTAGAAAACTGGACTAGATGTCCAGTAACATTTAGAATTAGAATTTAACCTGAATGTTAGTTCGCACCTAAACCCCCCCCAAAACAACAAAGACAACAAAACCCCCACTCAAAAGAGATACTAAAATACACAAAAGACTTCCAACCATAATACTACTATTATTATTATTGTAGACAATTCTGATATATAACTACCGCAAAGGATATATTCATCCGTACTGTAACAGCATCAATTGATTTTTAAAACATAAAAGATAAACACTGATGTTTGAGGCCTAGAAAACATTCATTCTATTGTTTGAATAATGATTTCAGTCTACAGGAAAACTGTTGCTTAGCTTTTCCTGTAACATGGGACAAAGAGGATTTTGTAGTTAGTTGCCATCCCTTTTCTTTGTTCTAGTGAGAACACAATATGGCATTTAGTATATTCTCTCATTTAATTTGCATTTTAAACTGAAAGAGAATATTGGTTTAAAAATCATACTACAACATTAACATCCCTTTGCACTCAGAACCATATTTCTTGTACCTGTTCTATTTAAAGTGAACCCACAATACTCTAAGCACCAGACTCAACTTCTAACTTCTCCATCATTCTTGTATTTTTACCCCTCTGAAAAAAAACAGTGTGAGCTTTAGCTTGTCCCTCATGTGTTAAGTACTTCACTGACTTTGCTTGAGAAGATTCACAAGCACACGAGTTATTCTGCACTGCTTATTTGACTCAAACTTCTGATTTAAACCAAATCATTTGATATATATTTCTTAATATTTTATAGGTGAGTTAGTTCTGAATCATTTTTCTCTGTTTCTTGTGTCTAACCAAGATGCTGCAGGACCTTGTTGATACATGAGACTTCACTGAAACAAAGGCTTCACACAGATCAGGCATCTAAACTATTTGTTCATTTCAAAAGTGGTATTTTGGCTGCAGTATATTTTTTCCACTTGTGTGGGAGGAATTGTGTTTTATTGTAAGCATCAACACTATTGTTAAAATAAATTGTTCTTATCTGTTAGTGTAATACTTTTTCTTCTTGTCTTGTTTTCTTAAGAGACAGAAACTATGCACACTACATAGTTTTCAAGTTGCTCAAGATATAATTAGTCTTTAAATAGTCATAAAAAATATTGCCTTAGCAATTACAGTGATGATACAGTTCCTGTAAATATGTAATTCTTTTCTTCATAAACTGTCAATCCCACATGCTAAGAACACCCAAAAGAGCTACTTGCAAAAATTTAGATACAGAGGTAACTTTTTTAACACAGACGTGATATTCAGCATTGGCTTCTGTTTAGGCAATATTGGAACAGTGGATCTGAACGTGTATAGGAAAGACAAATGCATCCAGATAGGTGCTACACTCATGAAGCACTTTGTTAGAAATTTACACATATTCTGTAGCAGTTTTCAATACTGAAAACAGGTTATTTAAGATACTGAGCAGGTGAACATATACTCTGTTCATTCAAGCTGTATAATGAGATAAAACTATATTGTTTGCTGGTATATACATGTCAATATACAATTTAAATTACGTGGTATTTATCAAAATAAAAATCCTTATAGATTTAATCAGATGTACGATGCACCCGTCTATGCATATTGAAGATTGTCATTGCACTTACTTTTCAATCAGCAAAATTTACTTGAATGAGGATAGCTCACATTCAGCACTCTGAAATAATTTTGCATTTAACACTGTATGTACAATGAAGGTGAAACTGTGGCGTGAAACATTTTGTCTCTGTCAGTCTGAAGATTTCAACTATGCTCTGCCCTGCATTGAGAGTGAGAAGAAAATGAATCATTAGAAACCCCTGCCTGGCTTATTTGGTGCTCCAGCAAAAGTCTTAAATATGCAGTCCTGCCTCTGCATTACTGCTTGAACTGGGATGACTCCGGTGGCTCTGCTCTGCCCATCATACTCACTGCTGCCCCTTGCCACAGTGATGGGAAAGTTGGTGCACTGCCTTCCTCTTTTCCTGCTCCCTCTTCTTCCCCGGTCTCACCACAGCCAGCCCAACCTCAGGTACACAGGTAGGGCTGGGGTAGATGAAGGGGAGGGAGAAGCGGGGTCTTCACTCAGGCAGGATTTCCACCAAGATCAACAAGGTGTTTCCATGTCCTGGGACTAGGTGACAACGCCTACAGAGACCATGCAGGAAGCAGTCCCATTTACCCAGTGACAGTATATGAAAGCTGTCTCTATCAGCACAAATAAATAGAAAGCATCATCTTCAGTATATTATGCTTAGATATATGCACAGAATTCCTATATATTTCTATGTATAGGAATCACATATTTCTATACGACTTGATGTTGTTTCAGCGTAAAATGCATTTAAATGCTCTTTAATATGTGATTTTGGAGTAATCAGCTTGTGCTACAACAAAAACAAAAAACAAAAACACAAGCTCTTGCAAAGGGGGAGGAAGAGAGAGAGAGAGAGAGTGAAAAAGATGTGTGGTGCATACAAAAAAGGACTGATATTAACAATTCGATGGGTTCCTAGTTGGTAGAGCAGACTGAGCCAGACGCATATATTAGCGGCTGTCTGCTGCTGATGGGAGCCTGCTCAATGCGGTGGAAATGAAGGATCACCTAGGCTCTGACACCAGCTTATTTGTACGTTTTAATTTTAAAAAGGAAAATCACTGTTTTACATAAACATCTTAACCCCTACATGATTTTTTTTTTCTTTTTTCCTCCCTCATATTGTTTGCTAATTTACTGTCAACTTAAAGTGCTGTTTAGCTACAGCCCAACAAAACATCAGTCAAAAAGCAGAGGGAAGTATTAGCTTCTCTTTTGTCTGCCATGTACAATTGAGTTATTATTATGATAATTGTCTACTTTAATTTTTAGTCTTCATGGGAGATGCAACAATTTTCTGGAGCATCCTTTTTGAGGCATTTTAAGTTTCAGCAATATAGCATTTCATACTTCACCCAAACAATGCAAAAAAAAAAAAAAATCTCATCGCTCAAGCTGGGGTGATTTGATCAATTCTTTTCATTAGCCTGAAAGTCTTCAGCACCTTCATATAGTATTACATATATGGGACAGGATTCTGTTTCAAACCATATAAACTCTAGGATCCATTAATACAGTGCTGAAGACTGCTACATGAGTCAAGGGAATTCCAATCCAAGTTAATTACTGTTGGAATTAGAGGGAAGAATATTTTACTTGAAGTTGTATAACAAGAATCTACAATTATCACATTTCAGGGCATTGCTCTATTCACTTGATGAAAAATGTCAATGAGGTTTAACAGAAGATGTTCTGCATTTCCGTGGGTAATGAAAATCGGCACATCCACGATAAGCTAACACAACATTTTCAGTGTGTTAATATGCAGTGCAGCAGAAATTTCTGTAGGCAGTAAATGTAGCCATCATTTCGATTCGCCCATGTGATGATTATGCTCAACTCCTGACTAGGTACATAATTTCACACTGAAAAGCAGTCATCTCCTCTTAGGGACCAACTGTAGCCTGCAAAAAAGAAAAAATATGAAAGAAACGACTGCTGTTTGAGGTCTGTAACTAGCTAGGTAGTCACACAATAGAAAAAACATATCTGGAATACTATAAAAATGCTAGCTGAAACTGTATCACTCAATTAAAAGTAGATTTATTTTATTATGTTCATTTAAAGTGGTTTTGTCCAAACAATGTATCTGAGGCATTCATCACCTTGTTAAGTTTTTTCATTGTTTGATGATTATAATAGGCATCCTCAGAGTTTGTTGGATGCTGTGTTGTTGCACTCCTTGGCAACACTAGAGCGATTCTTACGGTGAGTTGTATTCTGACCAGAATCCAGCTCAATTGATTGATGAACTTCACTTGCAGTGCCTGAGCAGCAACAAGTGCATGGAGTATGGAAGCCTTCGAGAGTAAGTGAACATCAGATTAATAAAATCAACACTGATAAAATTATTTCATCTTTAAAAACATCTTTAACCTATTAAGTAGGATTTAAAATTAATTGCAGAATCTTCCAGTTGATTATAGACTAAAGTTTATCTGGTAGGCTTTCAGAAGTGCCCGTTCCTACTTATTTAGGAGTTAAGGATTAGTCGTAATTGTGGGATAAACTAGATATGGTAATGATAGTTTGAGCAATATGAGTATCCTGTAGGGAACAAGGCAGATAATATTCTGTACTTTTACTCGTTAGCTGTTGCGCTGGGGCCGTGATTCTCTACAAGGAGCATGTTCATTTATTGAAATGGCCAAGCAAATCAACAAGGTTGTGCTGAGTAGTTTAGGGCTGGTAATTTTGGTTTTGGTTTTGGGTGGTTTTCTTCCACCACCACCACCCCCAACTTCTTTTCTTGGATGTGTGTGTGTCATGTATGGGAAGGTATGAAGGAAAAACAGCTATTCAGCAGAGACACATCCCACCCCTTTAATTAAGCTTTTCCTGGACTATGTAAAAACACTGGCAATGTGTAAATCCCATTTGTGTGTTTGTTATTATTATTTTAACAGATTCCTAAGTATTATATTAAGATACCCCAGTGATGAAATACATATGAAAATAGTTGCATTAGTAAGTCACTGGATACTGAAAGGGTTGGATGGCATCGGCACAGAGCCAACTGGCAGGTTTTTTTTTTTTTTTCTCATTTAATTCCTTTCACCTAGTAGGCTTCCTAAGCATTAAGCAGAACCCAGTATGTGGCTAAGTTATTGCTCTAGTGTTCATCACACAAAAAGCACAGTCTTAGCATTTGTAAATTTTCTTCAGGGAGGTTTCTAATCTAGACAGCATTTGCGTTTGGGGATTACACCACAGTCTGTTCCCCACCACCTCCCCCTCTAACATGTAGCCCTTTCAACTTCTTCAAAGAAGTGGGGAAAAGTAGGTTCTTTTATTAATAGCAGAAAACAAACCGACTGCTGGACTTCCGTGGCAGAGCTCACATAATGCAGCAGGGTGGGAACTGTAACAAAGAATGCTTGAATGCACTAAACGTATAGTGAAACCCCATTTACATTCACTGATGGGGCTTAAAGTACAATAAATGAGAAGTTTAAAGTAGAAATAATCAGGGCCATGAAAAGACTTCAGTGAAGGTAGATACTTCTTGAAAAGTTTAGCACAGGATTTAATTTCAAACTCAAGCCTTTCCTAGTAGAATGCATTTCTTCATTGTGCATCCCTTTACTCAAAGCATTTCCATTGGATGACAATAAATCAGATGAAGTGAGTGCTTTCAATGCATAAAGAAATAGATTCTGTTTATCTGGTTTATATACTGATTTTCATACAAGTGAGACAGTTAGCAGTTGAAAAGTCTTCATGGTTCACTGTCTGCTCCTCCACACTCTCTCCTCTGCGAACTGCCTTTGAAGTGCAAGGGGAAACTTTGTGTCTAGAAAAAGTTTGATTGTGGGATCCTCACTCACTCTCTACTTCTAAAATATTTCTGTCCATGTGGGTGTAGGTACACCAGAGAATTGGACAAGATGGTTGCTTTTCTTCTGCTAAAGTTACTCTGTGAAATAGAATCACAATCTTACTAGTGAGTAACAATCACCTTTCCCCTTCTTCTCTTCATCTCTTTGTTTCAGCCCCTTCCACAGCCCCACTGTAAGGCCCTACAAGATTCTGGCTTTGTTCTCCCAAGAGTTTAAATTAGCCTTTCTCCCACTGTTTGCATTTCTCTCCACAGTGGTTATTCATACTGAACATGAAGGACGTATAAATTGCCCCTATCTGTAAATTTGTGCAGAATCTGCATCTCCTCCCTTGGCCCTGTTCAGAAACAACCAGCAGTCAGAGGTTATGTATTAGGTTGCTGGTTGCAGTTTTCCAGATAAAGCTCTTCTTTCTCCTTTTCGTTTCAAGAATGGCATGATAGTCCTGATCTCTGCACAATCAGAATGGAGGTTCATTTGTGGAACATCAGATTTAATAACTGTGATTTGGGAAAAGCAGTCTATGGGATAATTTTCTGCTGTTCCCTTCAGCAGAGGTAGTTTCTGCTGGTGACGTGCATGAAACTTGTGTTACCAGCATTCAGCCAGATTCGTATTTCCAGAAGTTTTGATAGTCGGCCCTTGCTCTCAGGGAGCCTAGGTCTGCTTTGGGCATGCAGGAGGCAGGTCCATAAACTCACACAGTGCAGCCATCCTGCAGCAGCTGGCATGAGCCTAATCCAGACACGGCACCTCTCCATCCCTATGGCACGGCGTCCCAACAGCACAGGAATCAGCATTCAGCAAGCCTGGCACGTGAAATGGCCGGCCCAGCCATTTTGTGGTGGGATTTACGGCTTTCCACTGCAAGCACAGGGTTCATCCCTCTATTGGGAAGATTTGTCACAAGTCTGAGGATACACAGTGCTTATAGCTGTTGCTGGTATATTTATATACACACACTGGAGTCTTCAGGGAGTTAGATTTACTGTTAGATTTTAAATAAACGTAGGAGACTGTGCTTTTCTGTTGTTTATTATGTTGGCATATTATTTTGGATCTTAATTCTCAAACTTATGTCTCCTTCCGAAATAGAGGAGTATGGTCAAAATATTGATGTTTTAGGAGCCATTGAGGCACCCGCTTTTTAAACAATGACTGGATGTTTAGAAGTGAAGCAGGTTACCAGTGCAGCATTGGAAACCTCTCCTGGCTGACTCAGAGGGTTAGACTTCTTGTGGGTGTTGCCAGTATCTGAGTGTTGAGGTTTGGTAGGCTTTTATGAGTTAATAAATTCCAACGGCTGCAGCTTGGCTTTCTGAAATTTGGTAATCATTCCCTAAATGCTAGTGGGAAATCAAAATTACTACATGCAATAACTAACACTTTTAAAACCGTTTGAAATGTTTCCAAACTGCTGCCTACGTGCTCTTCTTCACTGTATCTATGGCTAAAGATTTAGGGTTGCTTCCTGGCACCCAGCATGAATGCAGACAAGTTCCCTCGAGCCTTTACTTTCCTTCCCTGCCATTTTCCCAGTGCTGCCCAGGCAGACCATGGACTCTTTCATGTGGGGAACACCACTCACTAATGGGAGCACAGTGACTGTCACAGGGGGACCTTGTCTTTTATTAGAGCTCTGAGTCCTCAGTATAAAGCAAATATTAGCAAAGCAGGAGGTCATGATTTAGTGTGGCAGTGTGAGGGAACCTTTTATACATTTCTCTTACCATCTTCTTTCTTCTGTTTGTCCTTCAGTTGTTCACAGTAACTTACTGAAGTAGTTGGAAAGAGAGGGGATTGCCTCTGGACAAGCTATGGGATCTCAGATCCCAATATTCAACTAGTCTCCATTGAAACTTCAGATTTGTTTTGACATACACATTTACGTTTTTTAGATAAATATGTTTAATGGTCGCAATGATCTTCTGTAGTAGCCAGTAAGAAAGAAAATGCAAAGGAGTAGCTCCACAGAAAGTCTCTGGCTCATCATTTTTGTATAAAGCATTCAAATGTGTGTGTCTCATTCCTGGGTGATTTTACCATGGTGAAAAAATCCTTCAGCTTGGATTATGAAATGACAGCTGAACGTAATATCTGCGGTAGTCTTCTGAGGGACTTGCAGACTCGTCTGCCTGTGGTAAAACCTGTGGCTGAATGCCATCCATGAATGCTATGGATGCCATCCTATATCCTCTCTGCTTCCAGGTACCATGTGCCATTCACTAAACCAGGAAACTTGGTACCACACAGGACTTGCACCTTACATGGACTAGGCAAGAAACACAGCCAGGCATCTCCTTCTTTCTTTCTTTCCCTCCTTTTCCCTCCCCCTTGCTCTCCTCCCTTGTGTCTCCCACACACAGCAGAAATATCCTGTCCGCTGCCAAGGCAAACTCAATCATCCAGTCTGACTTCCTCCATAAAACATGCCAAAGCATTCACCAAGCAACTCCCACGTCAACACCAACAATTTCTGTTTGGTTAGCATGTATATTTAGGATTTGGGATGGCAGAGAATAACCCCCTGGAACAGTCTCCCAGTAGTCTATTACATCAATATTAAAAGCATAGGCTTTATTTCTAATTAGGATATGTTTAGCATCAGTTTCCAGCTACTAAAAATTTTCCTGACAATTTAAATGGTCATTTGCTTCCTTCCTCCTCTTAGGATTTTCATTGAAAAACTAATGAGATTGTCTTCATTGTCTTACTCTAAGTTTTTTGGGAAGATCAGACCATGTTGCTTGTTCTTGTTTGAGTCTTTCCCATTTTGTCAATATCCCATGCAAATACTAATAGTAGAATGAGTGAGCTGATGTCAGGAATGGTATTATTATCTAGCTAGTAATTCCTCTTTTGTTTGACTTACTTGCTCATTTATCTTGTTTATTCTCTTCTTTGCTTCACTATACTCAGAGCACAATTACAGCTAAAGGAATAAAGAGAGAAAAAGATTTGTAAAGTCTTGTTTGAGGTATTTGAAGGTGCCCAATTCCAGCTAAAATTAGTAGGAGTTTATCACCTAAACTGTTAAGTACTTCTGTTGCCTTTATTGAAGCAAAACCTTATGTCAATGGGAGAAATAACAGAATTAGCTTATCATTCTTTGAGTAATTAGTAGCCAGGTAGTTTTTGACCTCCATTAAGCTATTTATTGAATAAATTGTGTTTCATTTCAGAAGGAAATGACAGCAGCTCTATTATTCTTACTATTTGAAAGCTTAGTTGGTTTCAGCATTTTCTGTGTTTCTTGTATGCTTGAGTTACAGAAATAGATCCTACAGATGGATTAAAACATACCCATGTGTTGAAGCCAGGCAATCAGTCTCACATTTTACAGGTATCCATCCAAACAGCTAGCATGTAGCTAGCTAAAGGATTATTTTTAATGTGTTTCTCCAGAGTTCTGTAACCCAGTCCCTTCACAAGGCTTATTTCTCTGATCTCAGTAAATCTGCAAGCCTGTATGTTTTATCATTTTCCTATCGTGTGTTTGGGGAGCAGGGACGGAGGGAAAAGACTGATCTTAGATAAGCAATGCAAGTTGGTTAGGAAAGGAGGAAGCTGTCATCTGTAGCCTTTCCAGACACGGCAGTACAGTTCCAGACAGTCACCTGAGTATTATCGCTCTGCCTCAACTATAAATCACAGTCTGGTAATGGCCAAGGCTGACACCCTGACATTTCAAGAAGAGTAAAAGACCTGATTTGAATGGAAATCAATTTCATTTCACAAATCTTGGGATACTCCAAACATGGTTCTTTTTTTGTGCCTTATTCACAATTTCCATGATTTTGTTGAAGGATTAGTTTTGCTACACAACAACTCTGGCTTCCTACGTACAGTGCAAGATTACAGAAATACCTGTGTGTGTGCAGTGCATCACAGGACCTGGTATCATGGAGAAAGAAACTCCCTTTTCTGATAGCCTGCTGAAGGTGATGGGCACAGCTCCTTGACGTACCTTACCTTTTTCCCACCTCCAAAGGAAGTAGCTGTCCTGCACTGGAAGGATGAAAAGGCAGGCTCGGAGCATGTGATGCCACAGCTCTGCTGCCCTGCATGTGAATTACTGTGGGGTGCTCCAAATGGGTGGCAGTGTTGGCACACCAGGAGTTCCCATTGTGCAATAAATTTTCATGTTTGTAACAGCCTTTCTGTACCAAAAATGGCCCAGAAGTTCTAAAAATTTCAGCTTTACTTCTTATTATTTGAAGAGACAAAAATAAACCCCAAGCAAATGGAATTAAAGTTGCCTTTTTTTTTTTTTTTTTTTTTTTTTTTTTTTTTTTTTTTTTTGGTATTTTATTTTGATTTTTTTTCATTTGCCTGATCTGTAAGAATGTACTGTAAAGACGAGATATTCCCCTTCAAGGAGGGAGGGGAATAAGCTTAGTGATTGTGGTACCCATGGAACTGTTGCACTAACCAGTGTAAGTAAATACTCTCCCAAGCTTCCTTCACTCCGACTGCTCTGATACGTAGCACAACACCCCTTTTGGAGCAAGGCCACTGCCCAAGGTGAAGGCTTTGAGGCGGCATCAGACCTCCAGTGACTGACGGTCCAAAACTGACCCTGAAATGTTCTTTCCAATAGTTTCATGAGGAGCTGCCACGTTGTGCAAAATTTCAGTTTTCTTACGTGGCAAAACAAAATCATCTAGAGGACACTGGTTAAAAAAAGGAAGGTGGCATAAGCTAATGCATGTACGAGAATCTAAGCCGATGAGTAAGCTGTGCCTAAATTTGCAAACAGATGCATTCCTGTGTGAAACTGAGAAAGGAAAAGCATCCCATCCTTAGCATACAGAGGATTAAAAATATCTGATGGCCATTCCATGTTTAAGCCCCTTAAACAGGATAGTGTGAAACACGTTGCGGTGTCTATAGCGACAGGTATGAAATCAAAGGTAAGGATTTCTCTCAGTTTGTGTGTCTCTTGCCTGCTGCACAATACTCCTGGAAAACCTGTAAGAAGCTCATTAAAACCATGCATGTATAACACAGCCCCAAGTGCATCAAATGACTTTCAAAGGCCGCAGCTATGTGCTATGTCTAGACACTGTCCGTGGGCTTTATCGCAGCACATCTTAAGGAGCAGTAAAACACTTCTGGTGTGGAAAGAAATGCTAACAATCTAGCAGATTGCTAGCATCTAGCCCAGAATCCTTTCTCTCTGGCAATAGCCACTAGGACGTGCCCAGGGGAAAGGATAATATCAGGACAAGTAAAGTGATACTTCTCTGTTGTGGGGTTTTTTTTCTGTCTCCTGGGGAATTCAGCGCAGTGACTAATAGCTGGTACCAACCTATTTAAACACCCTTGGCAGAATTTTTCCTTTCTTTTGTGCATGTGTTTAATTACTTGTGCTTTAATTTTCAGAACCCTTTTGCTGTGATAACAATGGTATCTTTTCTTGATTACAAATACCTCTGTGTTCTGCAGATTCATTTGCATCCAAAGAAGACTGAGAAAATGTTGGAGCTGTGAGTAAGTGGTTTTCATGGATTTCCAAGGTGCAATGCCTCTGTGTAACCTGCATCATTATGCTCACCTAATTTGTTTTCTCTAAGTGTTTTCTTGGCGGGGAGAATTTTAATGTTCAGTTATATGACAGATTTTACCTGGAGCCAATGTTTTTTTCTGATACATGTAGCTTACTGGCAAACTTTTCCAGACACACACTGTTCTGTGCAATGGAGAGACTTAAAGGTGGATTCGATCAGAACTGTGACATTTGGCACTGTGATGTTTTTATCAGTACAAAGCATGTCCTGGAAGACAGAGGTACCTTGCAGCCCTGTAGTTTCCATAAAGGAATGCTTTGGCCTTGTTGAAGTCAAGGGGAGCCTTTGGCTTCAGCCGCTAAGATGTCACCATCAAATTTAAACATTTTGAAGAGTGGCCACCATCCTTACAAAACACTTTCTTAAACTATTTCCACTTTCAAAAAGCTCCATACTATGAGGTGGATCCTTTTGTACTTAACATATCCCCAAATTACATGGGGGACAGTGTAGTGAACCCTGGAAAGAATTTCCCTTGTCAGAACATCATGCCTACCTAGTCACAGGTTTCAAGAACAAGATGAGAAGTTTACATTGAAGACTGTACCAAAGCAGAATGCTAGCTCTGGAAAAAAAGAGTCAAAATTGTCTATATTCCAAGACTTAAAGGTTCTGTTTAGATTCAAACAAAGAAATATAATATTTAGCTGGTTTGCTTAGGATCTAAAAACTGCAAAAAAAAAATAGAAACAAATCAAGTGGCCTTACTGTTGATCATTTAACATGATTCAAAACTATCCCGGCATATTTTTAATGGAACGTGAGTTTAAATATTAACTGCTTAGTTTAAACAGAGATTTTAGCTTTTAATATAGCAGCTTTATTGGATGATTCATGTTGGCTATTTGTGACTTTTTTAAGGGAACTGTAGCATCAAAATTTGTAAATTATATGATATCACCAAAACTCTACCTGAAGTAATTCACAGTCCTCATTTTTTAATACAGTGATTGAGTTCTCACTTCTAGAACAAAATTTAACATCTAATAGTAAGTGCTGATTTTAGGAGGATTAGATCAAATAAAACCACTCTGCAGTATAATGCCAGTTTGTTAGGACATATTACAATCCAGCTGATGAGACAAATCAAAATGGATTCATGCGGTTACTTGGTATTTCTTTCAGACCTGACTCAAATTTAGTGCTTGGGACTTTGGAGGAGCCATAAGTCATTAGAAATGTTTAGAAAATGTGAAATTACAGTTGCCATTTGCCTTAGGGCATCCTACTGGTGCTACCCCCAAAGATGGCAAGTCCACTGGGACTGTGTGACATATCTGCCAGCCTCATATTGATGTCTCAGATGCTTCAAGTCATCACAAAAGGCAGCAGACACTTAATACATAGGAAACCAAATGCTGTGTTACCTGTCCCATTCCATTGCACTCTCGAGAACTTCAAAAACTATGTATTTTATTCAGAAAGTTAAAATACTGCCTTAAAATACTCCATTGTGACTAGTACAACAAGCTTCATTTTTTTGAGTTTGTATTTTCAGGAGGTTAGATAAAAACACAGAATAATAAAATATGTCACTTGGATACTTGGTGTAGCTCAGGTTTTTTATGAAAGCTGGAGTTTCATATGGAGACACAAGACAGCATTTGACCACAGTTACTGCTAAAATGGTCAGGTCATGACTTCTCTTTCCTTAATTTCTTCTTTACGTTTTTTTGAATGTTGATGCTAAAAGGTTTACTTTTTCACCAATAGCTGTCTGTAATGCTTCTGCCATTACAAAATGGTGCTCTCGTTTTTCATTAATTGGTCTTTTTTTGGTCTGTTTTCAACAAATGTCAGAACACCAACTGAGGCACGCGTTTGGATTTCAGCTGTGTAAACATATCAGTACTCTAGCTTACCCTTTTCATAGCTGCAATGAGCAGCTTAAAGTGTACAATCCAGGGATTTGTTAGTGATAAATGTGCTGCCAACATCACAGGTGAGGGTGGGTGATTCTTTCCCAAAAAAGCTGCAGCCGTAAGAGTGGCCCTGTCAGACTCACAGCGAGCACAGAGGTTCCGCAGACCCACACTGGGACTCTCCTTTGCTTCATCCCCAGGATGAGTCTATCTCTCCTCAGCAGACCCACGCAAGTGAGAGGGAAAGGGCAGTCCACTGTTTTTGGAAGTGCTGTCTCAGAATGTCTGCAGGCTCAGGTGGGAAACAAAGCACATCTGAGTAGCAAAATCAAGACTTTTTTCCTTTTATCATGTGTGAAGACCAGGGTCTTTTTCAGTTTAGTTTTTTAAATGGAAGCAGAATTTCTGTTCCCCATGCTGAAGTTATTACCTTTTCCCAATAATTTTTCTCTTTTTTTGCATTATTTGCATGCCTCCGAATTTTCTGTGAGAGTGATCCTTGTAGAAAAGATTCAGAGGCCTTGCTGGGAAATTTCTCTCAAAAATGAGTTACCAGTTTACATTGATTCCTTGAAGGCTGAAAACCAGTGTATTAAAGCCAATTTCCAGCAGTTACAGAAGACATTTTCCTAAAAATCCTTTAAGCAATTTAAAAAGACTAAGCACATTCTCAGACTGGTAGAAAAGCAAGTTGCTAACATTTCAGAAACACAGAGATCAATGAAAGAAAAGCACGAGGTCATTCATATTTTCCGTGATGAAAATCAGGCCAAATTAATGACCACCAGAATCAGGTTTAGACCCACAGACCTTAGGAGACCTCACGTATGCCAAGTGTCAGGCTGGCTCATTGAAAATATTGCTATGGCCATCCTTTGATCTGCATTGCTGCTGACAAAAACTGTGCAGGCGTAGAAGGGTCATGCTCCACTTCTCTGTTGATACCAGACACCTCTGCTACCTCAACTGAACTACTCATGGAGTGGGTACCAATGGTAAATATTTACGAGATCAGGGTGCTGGTCTCAAACTATGTGGAGATATGAAGATCTACATGATATATTGTCTGTGGAGTTTTGTGAAGTTTGGGTTGGTTTCTTGGTGTTTTTTGGGGTTTTTTTGCATTTTTTATTCAAAAAACTAGAATGCCAGTAACATGCTGCTGAATGAATATTCCTTTTTTTTCATTACACATACACAGCACTGTGCAGTAATGATTGATACATAACCTTCTTCAGAAGGCACCATACTTAAATGAGTATTTTTTATTCAGACAGTATTTTTTATTTATTATTACGAGAATAAAAGCTTTTTTTTCTGGAAAAGAAGTGCCAAATCTGATCTTCAGTTGCCCAGTCAGAAGAAAGCAAGCCTGTGCAGGGTAAAAATATGAGGACAATAACATTTCCTGATCACATTCTCAGGTTGGAAATGATTTTGCTATCTTAACCATCTGAAATACTGCAATTTTTTCAGAAGTCTCTTATGCAATTAGTAATGGCAAGAACATTTTGAGTCTGAATAGCATGCCTATGTGAGAGTCTGAAACCACGTAGTTTCCAGCATCTGGTGGTGAAGTCTCACTGTTCAGCAAGCTGCTCTGAAAAGCACAGATAGCTCTGGCAGCAAGCTGGAAACACCAATACAGAAGTGCCAAATAAGTGGCTTATTTGCTGTAATTATACTGTTCTAACCATGATGTTTCACTTACAATCTCTGTCTTTAATACACATAAACAGGTATATGTTCTTTCACAGAATCACTGCTGATCTTCCTGACATTAAATCTGCATCTCTGACCAAAACAAACAGAGATAGGTTTTGTGGTCCTCACAGCAGGAAGCAATATGTGCACATATATATATGAATAGATACATGACTTTTTGAATATATATTTCAAAGCACAACTTGATTTAGTGTTTGGTATGCACTTGTGTCTGATTTGTCATAAACTTTTTTCAGCTGTGCCGAGGGGCCTGGCAGAGCAGGGTGCTGGTGGTCCACAGCCGAGCTGCTGGTCTGTGCCTGTGTGCCCGACCACCTCGGCGAGCAATCCAAGGATGATATCCTTTGTTTTGCTGCCTGGGGGGATTCAGCTGGAAAAAGCACCACATCCAGCACCAGCTCTGCCTGACGATGCTATGCTCAGCTCCCAATAGGAACACACTGGGAGGAAGGGATCCCTTGCCCCCTGGCTCCCAGGAGCACAGGTCCATTGTGGTGTGCTTTACTTATTGTGTGTCTCTTGTAAGGGGCCACGCTCAGGACGGTTTTCTGTGAGCTGTAAACTCAAGCCACCCGTAACTTCATGTAGCTCAGACATTGCAGTCCACAAAGCGAGATCTCTAGTGCTTTGCTCTACTGAACTTTTCCCTTGTCTGTAATGGATTGTGGATGGAAGAGGGAGGAGGGGAAGGTGATAGGGAAAATCAAGGGTTTGATTGGCATGCAGTGATTTTGGACTAGGAGAAAGCAGGCATCTGTGCTCTCCAGCCCCCACATGCTTCTCAGTCCATGAGTGTTGAGAGGGGAAAGAAACCGATATTGTTCCCTCTAAAATTAATTCCCAGTTAGCCAGTTACTCCTGGTTTTTAGCTCAGAGCACACTGTAATTGCATTTTTCATTTCAGTAATTATAGAGGATATTAAAGTGGATCGACAGTTGTAGCAATCTGGCTCTTTAGACATATCCACTTGTCCAAGATCAAATGGCTACAGCATATTTAGGGTTACAGTCTCCTTCTTTTCCTTCTTGTTCTCTACTGCAGTGGATTTTTTTTTCGGTGTTACCATGACAACACTATATCTGGCTGCCAGCTCTGTCGTAAGTTATTGAACTGAGACTGGCTTTTGGTTTAGCAGATAATTAGGTTCTGTCTCACAGGTTCATTTTCCTGTGACTGGGACATGAATATGACCTACAGCTGGCCTCAATTTCAGTGTCACAGACAAAACTTTAACCCTTCCTAGTCCCGCCACTACTGTACCCACTGCGGCAGTTGGCGACAATTCCAAACCTTTTCCTGGGAGTGCTGGACACAGCACACCCTCCCGAGTCCTCAGGGCTCGTTACCCAGGCTGTGTTAATCCCCAGGGAGGAGGAGGACAGTCCGGCTTGCACCCCCATGCTGGGCGGGCGGGGAAAGGGTATCGCTAGCACCAGATGAATATTGATTGTCTGGTATGGAGATTTGTCGGAAAGGTAAGTTCACTGCTTGATTAGTGACCCCTTAAATAATAGAAATGCACAGGGTGGTGACAGGCCTTTTTTGCTTGTCTCAGGAATATGAAATATTTACGAGAGGTCTGTTTTAGCACACAGTGCCCCATCTCAGGCTGGTACCCGCAGCGAGGGAGCAAAGCTACGAGGAGCTGACATATTGTTTCTGTAGGTGCCTCCCTGATTCTCCTATTCTCCTCGGGAAGAAGGGGGGTCCAACCTGGAGGCGCTGGGCATCTGCCACCAGAACACATCAGGGCCCAGCATCCCGGCCCTGGAGTGGGTGCAGGCAGAGCAGCACCTCACCAGATGGACCTTTGAGCTCACAAAATCAGGCTGGAGAAGGAGGAAGATCCACCATTTTCTTCAGTCCAGTTTTCAAACGTGCTCTTTCCCAAGATTTATATGGAGTGTAACATGGTCTTGCAAGTTTAGTGATTTCAAGCCAGGACATAAACTCCTCTCCTTCCTACGAAAAACTCACAATTAAAGTTACTGATGGAAGGGATAGCCCATAAAATTCCACTAACAGATATTTACTTAATTTGTCCATGGGTTTTCATACCCTTAAAAGAGCAAGGGAGGTTTCTCTCCCAAAGCTGGCAGATCCCAGAGGGTGTTCCACAGAAGCACAGGACTATTGGTGCAGGAGTAGTGTTTCTATTTTTCAGAGGCTGCAGATTCTTGGCATCTGGCAGTGCACACCATAGTGCTGCTGGGACTCGTCCCACCTGTGGTTCCTATTGGCACTGTTCTTTCTGGGGAATCTCACCATTAAGAAAAAAAAATAAAAAGAGGCTGGCTGTAAAAGTTGATGGACTTGCACCACTATGCATCACAGGGCTCTTGTGTACAGCTCTGTGCATGCTATGGCACTTCTCAGCTTCCCTCCCCTTTCCCCACCAAATGATTTGTGCCGAGGTCTCTTGATTAGAAGGTCAAAGCGTAGAAGGCACATCCATCTTGCCGCTATGGAACGTGTCCTTCTGAGCTAATCTCCCAGCCTGTGTTTGTTGATAGTGTTTGAAACCTGTCTGTTATACCGGACAAAGAAAATGGCATTTCATGAACCAGAGATGGTGACATCCTACTGAAGATAATGCCGAAAGCTGCAGCTTTAGCATATATGTATAACCAAAACCATCAAAAAAGGCCCTTGAGGTATTCCTTGATTAGCATATTTAGTGTGGATTAGACATCCTTGCAACGACAGCGTAAAAGTTTTGCTGTGGGGTTAAACTCAGAGTGGGAGTGGGCGGGAGGGGAAGGTCCCCCTTGAATTACAGAAGAGGGTTGTGAAACTCCACATGCTGGTTGGCTGATAAATTATCCAGCTGCTGGGTATTAACAAACACTGCCCCATCTGGGACCCCACAGCTCTGGTTGATACCACATCAGCAGCATGTTACAATATAGCAGTGGTATATTGCTGTATAATACATTTATTTCTTTATATAAACAACTTTTATGGGGTTTTTAGGGTTATTCCCATCCCCCCCCCCTTTTTTTTTTCAGATTTTATAATAAAAATACAGACTACATAGTTTCAGTTTTTGTTTAGAGCTGGTTTCGATGCCTGGCCCTCATAGCCTGGCACAGTCCTGTAATGTTTCATCTGTGATCAAAATTTTAAAAGCCAAATGAAACACTGTTTTCATTGGAACCACTAGAGAAATCAAGCCAATATTGCCAGTGGGATTAAACTTTATAAAAATAGATAAGAAATCTCATTGTTTGGCCTAAAGCAACCTGACATCGTCCCAACAATATTTGCAAATGAGGGCATGTAAACCAGATCACAAGGAAAGAAGGGAGGGGCAGGGGGAAAATGATGACTAAGAGAAAATGATTTCATGATTACCAGTTTGAGTACTGAAACTGAGAACCTTTATTGTAGGTAATTAAACCACTACCCAGCCCAGTATATACTGTTTACCACAACTGGCAGCAAATTAGTCTCTTCCTGAGGATGCAAAGCTGTCAAGTTCTTCTGAGTCCCCAAAGTCCTTCCACAGCTGATCCTCTCTAATGTGAAAGACAAACACTCGCAGGATCTTGCCTGCTCTCAGGTGCTGAGACCAATACACTCACTCCCCTTTATTCCCAGAACAATTGCTAAAAGTGGAACAACGCCAGAAGTTCAGGCTAGAAAGAGGAAATTACTGCATTTCTTGCATTCTAGCAATCAGTAAATGTCCTGTAAATTTATCTTGAATGTAAGTCTTTCTTTGCTGTTTAGAACTAAATAATGTTCTTTACTATCCTCTGACTGAACCTGCTTCTACACATTATTGCCTCTGTGGGGTATGTTGGCTGCTAAACTTAGTTACATGGAATCATGTCTGAGTTATGTACCTTGAGTAGGCTGTGAGAATACCTCCTCAAGTGTGCCTCATCCTTTTGATTTCTCATCACATTTTACCCTTATGAGGTACTTGAACAGGGGAGCAAAAATAAGTCCCTTAATTTAAATATTTCATTGTGGCAGCAAAGTCAAAAGTGCTTCAGATACTCTGATCAGTTCCTCAGAGCCGTAACAGACTAACAGGAATACAAAATATTCTGGTTTAAAATCTGGAACCCCTTTTCTTTTCCTCTGGCTCTATAAATTTTTAACTTTTTCTTTTTTTTTTTTTTTCCCTTAGGTTATCAGGCAAATTAAAAAAAATAGTATCATAAAAAATAGTATCATGGACTTAAAGAAACATAAAATGACATAAATAAGGAAGACAATATCTTACAGTATCGTCAAATTACAACATATACCAAGAATGAGAGTAGGAGTGTGATCTTTAAAAAGATGAAACTTTAGATTAATGATATAACTTTAAAAATTAGCTACAGCTCAATTCATTTCAAAACACAGATGATTTTTTTCCAAAACCAAAGTGTGGTTTCTATTCAATATTTGACAATTTGCGTAGTAGAACCCATGAAATGATGCCTCAGCAAGCAGAACTGTAGCTTGTTATGTGTGTAATGAAAGATGATTTTTTAAATCTTTCATTTTTACAGGTTTCCTGAAACCTCTTTTATATTAAAAATGAAATCAGCACAAAGAAGACACCATTTTTTTCAACCCCAAAGAATAGAAGTACTTTTTCACTGTAAAAGAAGCAAAATGGTGATAACCAACAAAACTAATAACAAAATTTGAAGTACCTGCTCCTAACCCAAACAGGTGTTTGACCCAGAGAGCACTGATGTCTCTTGCCTATACAGTGGGGCAGAACATATGTTTACTTCTTTGGCCTTCCTAAGCCCTGGAAGACTGTGGCAGAGGAATCACTCAGAGGACGGGAAAATGGGCACTTCCCAACGCTGATGCTTGTTTGGGGTTTGGACAAACGTCACCATGCAAGTCTCCTGATCTGGGTACAGTGGCTCAAACACTGAGTTTTCCCAGCTGCTGTAGCAGACCTTGGCCAGGGTGGAACTTCACCTGAGCAAGGAGGTCCTTTTCAATTTTTAAAATGTACACTTTATTTTTAAAAGCGTGATAGGAGAACTTACTTATTTATTAAAAAGTGAATTACAAGCTGTATGGTTGCCACCTTGATCACTCAAATCTAATCGTTCTTACTAGCTCCATGGGTGTGACCTTTTCTAAAATAATTCCCACACAATAATAGCAGTAAGATACTTTAGGCAGTGCATTTCTGGGAATCATTGCACTTCTCAGGTGACTGAAGTCACTTATTCTTCATCCTCATGCTTCACAACACATCTGAGCCATGAAATTATTCCCTTCCAATGTGATGCCTTCTCCTACTCTTATTGCTTAAATGATTCTTAAGGATTAGTTTGTTAAAAGCATTGTGAGAAATCTGGGGGGGGGGGGGGGGGGGGGG
>VZTI01000231.1:584679-606602 GCA_013397865.1 Struthidea cinerea
CGAGGCTGGTGGGGCGGGGGGGTGGATGGAAGGAGAAGATAATATTTTACATTAGAGTTATCAACCTGATCCACATTTCAGTGATTTTTATTCCAATCAGAAGAGTCTGGATCTAGTACACATCCATGGTATGGGCTAGCAAAAATATGGAGGACATAGTAACTTCCTTGACAGCGTGCTGTGAACAAAAACTGTCACATATAGCAGAAACTGCCAGAATTTAGAAGGTTTTGTATTTGGAAGAGTAAAGAGAATTGCATTCTCTGTCCACTGATGGGTATTGCCAGCTGTCTCCTGCATGCAGGTACCATTCTTTGTTCCCACGATTTTACACATTCAGCTGTTATTTCTCTCTAAATCCTTTTACTATATCTTGATTGGTTTGCAGACAGAATACAAATTCGCTTGAGACAAATGTACCATTACCATTTTAAATTGTAATCTTTTTCAGAAAATGTTGTTGGATTTTTGTCATTAACATTTGAGAACAAAAGACTGGAGTTTCAACATTTGTTGCCACCCATGGGGCTTTTACTCATATAAGGTTCTAGCTGCAATATGAGGAAACAACATTAGTTTCATGTCCTTTGCAAAACAATGTGTAGACAATCATAGAAACTTGCCTTCTGTGCATTTATTTTACTGTGAGCAAGGACTGTAAAACACTAGCATGCATTTTAGCTAGAGGACTACAGAGGTAATCTCTGCAGTCAATGTTGGGGAAATGGTGTATTTACTAAGTCATTACTTAGTAAAGTCCTTATTTACAAAGCCCTGGTGAACACTAATCTCAAGCTTAAAGTTATAAACGTAGCTGCATGCTCTGATGAATCAAAATTTTAGCTGTTTCCATTTCTGCCTCAGTGACAAACTTCACCTATTGCAAGAAAATGCTAGAGCTATTAATAAAAAGATCTGTTCGATACCCAAGGCTGCATCACCAAGCTGACTGTCCCCCAGTTTGAAATCACGTATATATGCAATCAAATATTTATCAGTAAAACCTTACAGCATCAAATGCAGCTAAAATGATTTTACACTTTCATACAATGCGTCATTCATACATACATAGCAAATGCCATGTGATATATAATATACAGTATACAATGCATATAGGATGTGTTTAAAATACTTTTTTTTCTAAAAATATATTATTCCTATTTATTCTCTTCTCCTTCCTGCTGTAACCACACTGAAAACACATTTATATACCGGTAAAGTGGCAAAAAGCAGTGAGAAAACGTGATTGTTTTTCTGTTTCACTAAGGGCCCTTGTTAAAAATTGTCTTCCCTCTTTATATGATGAAATGTGTAAACCTTTATAGCTTGTATTTTCTGTATCTTGTGTACGTAGGGCATGATCACTGCTTGTGGCACCTTTCTGCACAAGAGAGATGAAAATGTAATCCTCAATGTCAGCCAAAACTGGTCTCTTGCTTCTCACAGGTGAGAGGCAGCATCCCATGAAAGGCAGGCTGACCCCAGTCACAGGTGCTGTAAGTCTCATGCACGTGCCATGTCTTATGTAGAGGGTGTGAAAATGACATCTTGTAGAATAAAATCTTTAGTTAAAGACAGGAGAATTGTCAAAGTTCTTTTAGGCTTTTTCTCCAGGTCATTGCATTACATTCCTTTCTGGAAACCTCACTGAGAAGTTTGTGATGGTTTGTTTGAGACAGCTACTGTGTCAGTTCTGGTCCCAGTGGGCACACACATTGCCTTTTACAAATGCTGAAGGGACTGGCAAATAAAAAGGTTCTCAAGAAGCAGGAAAGAGTCTAGGATAGATCCAGGAAGGGCCATTTGGGGTATTTGTAACATAATTTTCACATGTTCTGATTTGTTTTTTTAAGTAATACATAAGTTATAGGCATATAAGGCAGCCTGTCAGTGAAGAGCAGACTCACTGGATTTCAAGCAAATTTTACTGTTGTGTCTTTCAGAAATTTTTGTTCTTTTTAACACTCTGGTTTTGAAAAGTGATTCATCCTGCTTATGGTTCAGAAAGGGAAAGGAGTTGTTAGCAGAAAATATTCATCTGATGTGCTCGGCCTGAATATTGGAAATAGTAGTAAGAAACTTCATAAGCCCTCTTGTCCCACTCTACTGACCTTAAGAGTTTAGACAGCTTGGAAAGGACTTTCATCTTCTAGGTCCAAGCTGAATGGCAATTCTACACACTATGAATCCAAATTCTTTGCCTCTCGCTGCTCTGAATGACCATAGTATTTAACGTGCTGTGGGTTGCAGTGTTATGAAATGAAAGCAATCCCATATAACTCAGTGGGTTGATTCTGTGCACACCTGGGAGAGGTTTGGGAGAGATATACATGTGTTTCACATCTGTTGGTTTCTGTAATTTTGCTGCAGTGGTCTTTGACTTGTTCTTTGCCCATTCATATTGTACCTATTTTAACTCCAGATGTGAACAAGAAAAATTAATTTCTTCCTATCCCATCTTTAAATGTGGATGAATATGAATCTCAGCTCCCTGGAATATATTACACAGAATTTTCGGTTTTTTTAGCGATTATTAATACTTCTATAGCTGTAAACCCAGGCATATTTCTTTTTTAGGCTTTACACAGCATATTACATCTCCTGGGATGTGAATTTTCTGCATGTCATTTTATAAACAATAGCAGTTGTTATTTACATTTTCTTTCTGACCATTTTTGTATAATATGCTTATCCTTTTTATTATTCTTAGCTAGAAAATGCCAGCATAATTTTATTTGCAACAACTGACATTTTGATAGGAAAAAAGTACTTAGTTAAGTATTTTTAAATTATTCTTGGTTTGTTTTTCTTTTCTTCGCGATACCAGATATCACCTTTGATTAATAACAATCATATATAGGCTTTGTTCCTCTTATCTGGGTGTCAGCAGTAATTGGAATCCATATCCATATCCTACCTTGCAATCATGCTGCAAAAGGCCAATAAATTCCCGCTGAGTGTGTTACTTGTTAAATTTAGTGCATTACATTCAGGGTAATGAATAAAAGCACTGGGCCGTTACTGTCTGGTTGGCAGAGGAGGAGTAAGAACAGCCAGACTCCCCTGAGGCCCCAAGCAGGCTTAAAACTGTGACAGGCAGAATCAAGGGACTCCCTAAGCATCACAGTTCAGTTTGTCTCCCTTAATTTCCTCTTCTACCAAGATTTTTAGGGGAAATGGAGGTGAGAGAATCTTGCACCGAAGTACAAAATGCACTTTGCTGGTATACCAGGACTCCCTCGTGCAGATTCTCTTCTAGGCAAGTAATGCATCAGCATTAAACGTTCAGCTGATGACAGGTTTGATTTTGCTTTAAGAGATGCATGTATCATAAATATATTTATATATATATTCTTTTATAGACAGATAGATGGATAAAATATACACATAAATGTAGGATTCTAACCAATCTGTGTAAACCCTCTGTTGGACTGCTGACTGATAAAAATAAACTCTCAGACTTTTGGATGTCTGAGCACTGCTTTGGCTGACACAGGAGCAGCTGTGTGTCTCTAACTGCGGGAAGAAACAATATGTACTTCAGCTCTGAACCTGGGCCTGGGAAGTTCATGAATTTCAGTTCCTCCTGGTTGGCAGACAAATTTACCATGTTAAAATGAGGGAACTCTGATAAATAATGTTATGGAAGAACTGAAGTAACACGACAGAATCTCAGTGAAAGGATACACAAATCTATTTTGAGGAGGCTGGGAAGGAGTTTCGCACTTTGTCTGCAACCTCCTTTTTGGTGTTTCTGTGCCTTTGAACAGAGGGATCCTTTGAGTGAACTCCCTGTCTTGAAAGAGTGACTTGGGCTCCTCTGGTGCCTCTGCAGACTCCAAAGTTAGGAGTGTGGAGATTCGTATGCCCACACATGGCCCTGCAGGAGAAAACTGGCGTGTCCGGCTACAGCTGGAAAGGTGCCCTGGAGCCTTTCCCTCCCATTTCCATGCCAGTTCCCTATTCCTTTGGGAGACCAAGAAAGGGAGACTAGGATAATCACATTTAGATTAAGTACTTTCTGCAGCTATGAAACTATGAATTTTGGCAAGATTTGGACATTTACGGTAGTTGCACTCCTTTCAGGGGCACCTGTCACATCCAAAAACCTCCTGAGCTGGAAATACTGGTACTATGTCAATGTGTATCATGTAGATCCCAACTACACGTTGTATTTTCAAGTGAATTAAAATCCACCAAACAGAACAAAGTTACAGAGGAGGTCTGATCTCTGCTGGAGTCAGAGACAAAGGTTTTACTTCATCAAGATATTATCAGTTTGGAGCTGCTTTATTGAGTCCATCTGAAGTAGTACTTTTTTTTATTGTATTTTGTCACTACAGCAAAAATCTTCCTCTTATCCTTCAAGAGCAGATTTTCAAAATTACTGAGGAAGCATAGGTTCTTTGGGCTAAACCCACCACAGGATTCAGGATATCCAGCTCTTCTTCTATCTGTCCCTGGTGGCTTGTTTTTTGTTGGTTTTTTTTTTTTTTCCTTTTTGTGGTTTTGGTATTAGTGTAGTTTAATATTGGCTGAAATAATTTGCTTGATGGTGAGAAAAACATCTTACAAGAAGAAAACTGGAAGGAAGAGGATAAACCATACAGCCTCCATATTTGCATGTAAGATGTGCTAGGGTGTTCCTTTCTTTCAGGGTTTTGAAGAGTCTAGGTTTATAGTAAGATTAATTTGTTGTATAAAATTACAGATATGGGATATCTGTACTCTGGGATTGGACTGTATATTCAATTCCAGAAGTAACTATGTCCGGCAGTTCAAAACTAAGGAAGGCCTCTTAGAGGGAAAAATAAGATCCTTGCAGTACAAGGTACTGCATCAACTGCATCAAATAACTGCTCCAAGTTGTTAGAGTTTAACATAAACCTTTCCCAACATCAGAAGCAGTATTTTGTTTTAGAAAAGGGTAATCTTTTGATATGGGTGATCTCATACAAAATGAAATATTTGGTGTTGCCCTGTTTCAAAGAAGAACGTGGCTCATGCTGCTGCTAGAAAAAGCTCTTTCCTGAAATTGCCCTGTTCATTATCTTAACCTTATGCTATATCATGGTTCTGTCTGGCAATTGCATCAAAACTTAAAATGATAAATCAACATTTCTAAAACACAAACACACATGCCTATGGAGCATACCCATAGAGAGAGGTTTTAAGATCACTTCATCGGGAAGACAGTTCTGGCTCCTGATGGGTTTTTGTGGGAAGTCTCCTAAGTAGTTTACATTTCATTAGGGAATGCAAACAGGTCCTTGATTCTCTCATTGTTGAACTGGAAAATTCTGCAGATGAGCCCAGATCCTCCGAAGAAATCCTTCTGAATCATCACAGAAGGGAGGCTGGGAATATTTGCTAAATTCTGAAAAGCTGCACATGTCTGAGAGCTCCAGTCCCCGATCTCAGGTCAGGCAGTGGTTTTGCTCTGTGCCAACCACTGACATTTGTTGTTGATGGATTTCTATTTCGTCTTCTCATGTTCAGCATTCCTTTCAGCTGGAACATTTAGTTTAAGGCTATCTGGGTGCCATGGATAGAATCATCTTTAATCTTCTTACCATCAGAAATTGTGCAGGAGCAGATCCAGGTGCAATCGCTGTTGACTGGCTAGATTTTTTTATATCAACCCATTAATTTTTGCAGACGGTTTGTGGGTTTTGTTTTTCTTTTAATATGTGCTAGTTCATGCTCTTCTCATCTCTACCTTTTTACTCCCATTGCTCTGGGGGCAAAATAAACTATGACAATGATGTTGAATGTAACAGCTCTATGAAAACTTTGATTGTTTTAAAGGTCCGTTATCTGACATGAAGACTTCATGTTTTTCAAGTATTTACTTACTTTCTGGACAATGTGTGCCACTTAGGTCATATAAGTAGAGCCAAACCAATATATCTGGAGAAGTAATCAACCACAGCACTGTATTTGTGTCCTTTCCAAAAAAACTAGTCTATTGCCTCTTACTGCTAAAATCTGGCAGGTAGCTTTGAGGAGATTAATGGCCCTGGTGATTGTTACTATTTGTGCCTTTTTTCCCTTCCTACACTTAAATTATTACATTCCAAATGCTTATTTACTGGATAACATGAATGTGCTGGGAAAAAACCCCAATAGTCTACCATTCGGCATGTTGTGATCTGACCTTGCATTTGTTTATAAATTTATGTTCTTCAAGGTACTGGACTAACACAGCCCTCTGAAGTGCTCGAGGGATCAAAATCAGTGGTCCTTTCAGAAGCAGTCTATCAGTCATGTAAAGATTATTCCAGTCCTTCCAGTATGGAAATGGATTTGCTGGACATTGACTCACTCACCACTGGCAAAGGTGGTGTTGAAATTACTGGCAAATCTCATGTGTTAGATTTTCGTGTCTAACTTGCTTTGATCAACCAACATTGCCGCCAGGATGAGGTCAGATTGTACTTATCATCATCTTTGCTTCTTAGTTTGGTGGTTGGTTACCATTTCTATTTTCAATAGGCTGGAGTGCTTTCTCCTCTGAAAACTTTTGTGTGATAAGTTCATCATGTGGGAAAAGAATTAGATAAAGTCATATTATTTGGATCATAGTTGAAAAAATATCCAATGATCCATGTCTTGTTTCTTGTCAAAAGATACCATGAACAAATATGAACTGAACAAGTAAAGAAGTCTGTGCAAGTACTAGGAGTTTCTTTTCTATTTCAGAATACTTTTTTGCTTGGCTTTTTGATGTAGTGGAAAAAGTCTTTGGTCTTCTGGAAGTCTTTGTGCAAGCATATTTCCTAGCCCACACGAAGATGTGTCTGTGGCTACTGGCTGAATAATTTAAAGAACAGAATACCAAAACAGGTGGAGATACACACTCTGTGTTGCTGGGAGTTTATTTTATAATGACTGCTTTTTTCTGGGTGCTTTTCTTTTTCTACAAGCTTTCACTATTCAAATAACTCAAATCATTAAAGGACAGCCTTCAGAACGTCACTTAATAGTTCCCAAAGCATGGTACCTTACCAAGGAATCATCTTCAAGCAGTTCTCTTAAAATTCATGCAAAGTGAGTAATATCGGGTTTTTTGTTTGTTTTTAGTACCACTATTTCTGAATCTGGCCAGATTCTCAGTTTTCTGATTATTTACTCTATAACAGGGTCTTGAGTAGGCCATAATGGCTCTAACCAGCCCTGCCTGGGGCCCTCACGCACATTCCCAACAGTGGACCCACCAGCTCTATATGAGCTCATGCTCCTACTATGGGGGACATTTGCAGTCTGGAAAGCTTACTTTTGGTGCTGAGCTTTGGCCCATCACATGGATGTTAAGGGAAGCATTATCTTCCTCAGAGAATGGTGGGCATAACTCCATGTAGGAGTTCTTTATGAAGAGGCACTTTCCAACAGCCTGTTCAGACGCCTTGTCTGAAGAGCCCTTTCGTCTCTAAAAGATCCTCTGCAGAAAGTAGTTGTTCTCACTGTAGGTGTTTTTGTTAAGATCTGTAGAAGTGCCATGTGTTCTGTTGCATGGTATATTAGTCTTTGAGTCTTCTACTGGGGGAAAAAGCAGAAGGAAAATATTCTCCTATTTTATTTAGATTTTTTCCTCATTCTTCCTTTAAGTGAAAGTTCAGGACAGCATAGGAAACTGATAGTGGCACAGCCTGTTTTAAATAGCTTGCTCCTCTGTTCAAGATTTATTTTGTCCACTAAATAAAGACTTTGAGGTATTTTAGAAAACTAGTAAAATAATAATGAACTTTGTTTATGGGGCTATCTGATAGAAGTACAACAGAAGGAGTCAAAAAGGAAACAAATGAAGAGAGATCTTAATAACTGGGTGAACTGCTTTTATTTTGGGGTAAGTTGAATCCTCCCTTGATAAGTTTAGATACACTCCGATGTTGTTGTGGGCTTGTTCACCCTTACTAAGAAGTCTGAGTTTTGCAGATGAAAATAATATAGGAAAGGGTTAGGAAATGGCTCTCAATAATAGACCTTCTGGTGGTCATAGTCTGTGATGTCAGATGACACGGAAAGTTTCCCCTTAAAGAAGCAGTAATTGGAAGAACCAAAGAATCCTGCATGAGTACACAGGGGAAGAAAAATGGCACATAAGAGTCTTGTGAAAACTTGTACTTGGAAGAGCACTGAAATACACCTCTGCACATTAATTCAGTCTATAGATGTAGAGGCTGAGCTGGACAGTTCTGATACAGGTTTTGCCGGACTGGAAGACTTGAGGTGCTGAATGATTTCTGGCCTAGCTGAGAAAGCACAAATATGGTCACTGGTTACCTATAAAATTATTATCTAATGATTCGTCTTTGAGCTTGTAAGGAAGAGCAAGAACACAGCGCAGTAAGAGATTGTTGTTTTTTATGCCTCCCTCAAAAGGAAGCAGGATGGTTTAGCAAGACAAGGAAAAGAACTGAATCAGCTTTTCTGAAAAAATATAAGTATAGAATAATAAAAAAGAATGACTGTGGAAATACTTTGTGTGACACAGTCTTGTTAAAAGATGGATTAATCTCAGCGCAGGTCTCATACTAGGCTTACTTTAAAAATAGATATGCAAGTCCAAACAGAGGAGCAAGTGTGACAGAGACTCTTCATTTCCCTTGGGTGTGCCAGGCATCATCCCTCTGTGTAGGTGAGTGGTATTTTAACTAGTTGTTACGTTTTGTCAGCAATGTCCCTGACACAATGCTACAAGCAAATGGACATCAGTACAAGCCTAGATGGAATGTGTGCTTACAGCTTATTTATATTATCAATCACTGCAACGATGGTTTGTGTATATATAAAGGAAACTATCCCTCAAAGATAATTGGATAAAGTGAGTTTGGAGGATAAGAACAAGGTTAACTTGGGGAGAAAAAGAACAATATAGATACCAAGTTTTGATTTGTGATTCCAAAGGTTTGTTTATAATAAGAAATACCATGATAGAGTTGGCTTGACCTGGGACAGCTTTTTGGCTTCTTTTTTTTTTATACTTTTGGCTGTAGAGCTTGCTCAAAGAGGGAAACAGTACTGAACTGAAAAACAGTCTTGGAACAGTAAGCTTAGAGTTTTTGCAAGAGCTCTACAAACTTTCTTCATAACAGATGAGGAGCTGAGTTGTTTGATTACTTGTTAGTGTGGTTGATTTACGTTTGCTTCTTAAGCTATGATTGGCCTTGTTATGGAAATCCTTGAGTGAGGCTACCTACCAACTTGAAATGTGGAGATTATGCCTTCAGAAATATCAAACACTTACATCAAAAACACCTGGCAGAAATAATCTGCCAAAAATAATTTTATTACCCTGACACTTTAAATTATCATAGAATTGTTTAGTTTGGAACAGTTCTTTAAAGTCATCAAGTCCAACCATTAACCCAGCACTGCCAAGCCCACCACTAAACCATATCCCCAAGTGCTACATCTACACGACTTTTAAATCCCTGCAGGGATGGTGACTCCATCACTTCCCTGGGCAGCCTGTTCCAGTGCTTGATAACCATTGCCACTAAGAATTTCTTTTAATATCCAATCTAAATCTCTCCTGGTGCAAACTGAGACTGTTTTATTATCCTATCAATTGCTACCTAGGAAAAGAAACTGACCCCCACCCAGCTACAGCCTCCTTTCAGGCAGTTGTCCAGAGTGATATAAAGTTCCCCCAAGCCTCCTTTTCTCCAGGCTAAACACTCCCAGCTCTGTCTGCTGCTCCTCATCAGACTTGTGCTCCAGATCCTTCCCCAGCTCTGTTGCCCTTCTCTGGACTCACTCCAGCACCTCAACGTCCTTCTTCTAGAGAGAGGACCAAAAGTAAACACAGAATTTGAGGTGCACCAAATTCTGTGCCAAGTACAGGGGAACAATCACAAAATGTGCTCAGCAGCACATCTGTATGCATAAAATGGAAAGTTCAAATGTCTTCCAATATTTTTTTTGTGATGAAAATATCTAAAGCTATGAGTGAGGGTACTGGTGAAACCTAGATGACATCTCAGACTTGTGTAGTAGTGGCTGTTCACTACCAAAGCCATCAGTGTGGCACTGCAAATGTAACTGAAAGCTTTGCTCCAATGTGGCATGGAGGAGGGGATGGATCTTGTTCCCAGGGTTATGCTGAAATCCAGCGACACAAATGTCTTCTGTGCAATTGCTGTAGATACAGATAGAGCTATGTGATCATGCAGTGAAGGTTTACTCCCATTTTCCAGATCCTGGGGAGAATTAAAGCACAGCTAAAACCATACAGAATGTGTTGCTCAAGTCCTTGTTGAGGTATGTGGTCTCATTTGGGAAAGTATCCCGTTCATGTGAATATTCCCTCGAATCTGTGCTGCCTACTGCCAGTGTTTGAGGATCCTTCCCCATTAGAAGTGGTGGACAATCATGAAGACTATCATGTGGAAATAAAAGATTCTTCTTCAAGTAACATTTGTGACTAGATGAAAGGCAGGAAGGACATGTTTAAAACTCTTAGAATGCACACTGAAGTGAGAAACAACATTTCAGCTGGGATCTATTCAGCTGGCAAGGAATTTATAAGGTGGTTTGGCTGATGTAGTCCAGACTCTATAACAGAATTGTGAGAAATATCAAAAGAATGGTCCTGAACCCAAAGTTTACCGTCAATATATTGCAGTGTCAGCAAAAAAACAGTCACAAGACAAAACTTGAGACAATTTGAGTTAAATAAGAAATGTAGAAGGGTGTAACCAACCATCACAGTGTCATATTTTCAAAACTGGTGGATGGGTTGATGAAAACAGTTTGTAAGGAACATGTGGGTGTGGTGAGTGGAAGGGAGAGCAAAAGTGAACATGTTTTAAAGGAGAGATAATCAGGTAGTCATATTGAAGGGGAGTGATGGAGAGTTTAAGAAAATAAAAGAAGAGGAAAGAATAAAAGAACAAAACATTAGGAATGGACTTCCATTTGCTGACTATTAACAGCAAAGCTAAAAGCAGATCTGAAGCGTGTAACCACAGTATATGCCGATAAAGGGAATTAAGAAAGAAAAAGTAAATGCTAAGGCTCTGAAGAGGATACAATTCTAGTTTTTTGCATTTGCAGATGGAAATCACCTCTCCTGTACAGAGCTGCTTTCCATCCCACAAGTTAGCACTCCAGAATTCTAAATGCCTTCCACAGGCCATATGCGAGCAGGAGACACTCCTTTTGAAGTACTTCAGAAACGCAAGCATATGGAAATGGGTGTGAAGACCACTTCCATTGCTAGTTTGAACTTGGCGACACTCTAGCAAATGGGATTTACAAATGTTACCACATAATTTTATAGCTTCGACAAGTTCTTTAGAGGAATACCACCCCCCAGCATGTGTTGGGTACTTTTAAAGTTCACTAGGGAAAACCTCCACGTCAGATTTCAAGCTTTACTTTCCTGTTTCAGCAACTACTTCATATTTTCAAGGAATATGACAGAATGTGGTAGGACAAAATGTTCGATGATGTTTAAGTCAGGGGCATGATACAGGTGTAAACAAAATTTAATCAAATATTTCAAGTAAGTTAAATTGAAAGACAGGTCTGGTCAAGGCCAGACTGGTCTTACAAAGGTCTTACAAAGGCTCCCTAGTAACCATTTTCTTGTTTCTTCTCTTTTTCTCTTTTTTTTTTTTTTTTTTTTTTTTTTTTTTTTTTTTTTTTTTTTTGTATATTCTTTCACAAGGAGTCATAAAATATATGTAACTGACTTAGTATTATAGATACTAATATTTATTTATTTATTTATTCTTGTAATTTCTTGAGAAAAGTGTAATTGTTGGGGCTTAAGTTGCTTAACCTGTTCTGCTCTCTTCCATAGAATCTCTGTAGCTGTTTGCATGGATAGCTGGTTTTTGAGTTGACAGCTTACCTTGTGTCATCAAGGTCTAGACAAGAGTGACATTTAACTCAAGTTTACGGAAAAAAATAATCTTACAAAAAAGCGGCACTGAACTCCATAAATCCTCCTTTCATATTAATGTTTGTGGAGTGAGTATGCTACAGTAAAATTTGACAGGATTTTTTTTTTTTTTCCCAACCAATAATGTACTTCTTATGTGCTTATTTCTTCTGAGGAGTTAAAGATTGCATGGGACAGCTGGTGAAATGAAAGAGGAGTTAAAAGCATATGTTACATCTTCATTTACCTCTAAGAGCAGAACAATGAACTCTGAAACTTCGTAGGTTTTATTCATACCTATTATCTTTATTACCCTGGATAATACCTGTTTGGGGTTTTTTAGCCACACCATTTTCTAAATTTCACTTTCCTCTGCCCAGGGACAGTGATTCATAAATAACTTCTTAGCACTTATGGAAATTTTTTTGTCTTTCATGCTGCTAAAGCACATTTTAAAAAGGATGGTGAGCATCATTATGTCCATCATATAGGCAGAAAATCTGCAGCAGGAAAAGGTTAAATTACTTGCCAGAAGGCACACAGAAAAGCAGAAGTAGCAGACAACCACCCACAAGTCCAAGGATAATTCTGTTGCTTAGTACTATAGTTCTGGAAGGTAGAAGTACTACACAGCCTCTTCTCTGCAAGATGTCTTTTCACAACATGGCTAAGTTTGGCTCTCACTGCTCTTTCCTGCTTAGCTGATACTGTTTCAGCTTTTACAGCCATATGCGGTAAGAGTGAACCTTAACATCTATAGAAATTGGTACTTAAAGGACTTTGTACTGATGTTATTAATAGAAGAAGAATTTGGAAGATCCCACTGTCGAGTGTCATCTGTGCTAGATAAAGTTTCTTCCTGAACTTAACTGCCATGGAAGCGAATAAAAAAATTGGAAAAAAAACCCCTATTTTACCTCACACTTAACGATTTAAATGAATTTTTGCAGGCAGCTAGAAGACAGCAGCAAAACAAAACAGTAAACAGTTTTTCATTCTAAAGAAATTCAACAAGTATCTGTAAGAGTAACAGCAGATGTTATATACTGACTTTCAAGAAGGTTTCAGTAGCATTTTATGTGCTGCTAAACTGTAGCACATACAAATTAAAGAAGAAGGCCCTACATGAAAAAATTAAAAGGCAAACAAACTACTTGAGAAGCCACAGTTCACAACACTATCAAGATGGAAAGATCTTTCAAAGTTTCTGCAGTTGCCTGTTCAGCTCCAGGTAGGGAGGGATTGCCAGAGTGGTGAAACACAGTTTTGGAGCTTAAAATTATTTCAAAAATGGGAGAAATAGTCTTGGAGCTTGGTGGGGATAGGATGAATGTTAGTAGGGACAACTGCAGAATGCAAAGTTTAGGTAGGAATAATGTACTGTACTAAGGCAGGTGGGGAACAGCCAGGTAAATTGTGTATGGAAAAGGACCTGCAAATTGTTGAGACTAAAACCAGAAGTAAATATAATTATACTGTAGAAAACCAGGAAAATATATACCAGGGTGTACCAACAGGTTTGGTTTATAAGATACACTCATCTTACAGAACAGGAAGAAGCACGACTGAATCATTGTGTTCAGTCTTTGCCACTGCTCTTCCAGATTCATTGAAGAGAATCTGGAGTGAAGTAAGGAAATTGGGAAGTCCATATAACTTCATTTGCAGGGTAAAATTATTTAGTTTAAATATGAGAAGTCTGATGAGAAACATGACATTAATCTTTAAGAATGCACAGAAGAAAGAAATTATCTGTTCCCTATCTTCATGACAGATATGCCAAGAAGGAAGTAATAGACTTCATTTTCAGTAAGGAACCTAAAATTTAAACATTAGATAATCATTTTATCAGGAAGGAAAGTAAAACACTGCAGCAGCTCCATTGCTGAATATGTCTTGGGAAATGTTAGTCATGAGCTGTGACCCCTTCTGAGGCTGAGGGGGGCCTGGGTAAATCCTAGGATTCTGCTCTGTCCCTAGCCAGTGGTTTTGGCATAAGACATTCCAAACAAAAGCCTTAAGGCCCAAATAGTGCAATCCCCCACAGAGCATGCGATCTGGAGTTTCAAGATTTCTATAATCTTATTAAAGTACAAAATATTTACAGCGGTCACAAACTTAACAAAAAGCATAAACCTTCCAGCTGCTTTTACTAGTACTTCTGCAGACATCATGAAACAGCAATGCAGAGGTATGACCAGTGCATTTCATCCTGAGGATGGAAATCTGTGGTCATACAGGGTAAAAATCATGGGAGTATCATCTGAGGCATGCTTAGGTCTTGCCTGTGCAAATAATATAAGTGGGTGAACAGGTTCTTTCTGCACCTGTTTATGGTTAGCTTTGCTACAGTGTTTATTTTGTACACCTTTAGCATAGTTAAAATTTAGCAAATGTATGCTAGAATCAAGAGCAGGTAAATTAAAGCATTTCTGGTGGAAAGCCTACTGAAGCAAGTATACATTGCCTATTCTCTCTGTGTTGCCGTGTGTCTGTGTGGGCACACACTGAAGCAGGTACATGGGTAACTTTCAGAAGCTTCTGTGAGCTGGATTTGGTATGCTGGGTTATTCCCTGCTTTCTTGGGGCTTCAGTGTAATCAGGCTGATTTATGCCAGCTGAAAATCTGATGCTTTATTTTTAGCATTTAAACACACAGAATGAATTCATGTTCTTGGTTTAATCCGCTGGAACACTGGGATTTAGTGGAAAGCTCGTGTAGAGATGACAGGAGTAATGGCTACATAAGCAGTGGAAGGTGAGGGGGAGGAACGTGCAAAGAATGCTTTTGAGAAGTAGATTAACTTTGGAATCTTAACATGCAGTCATTATAACAAATAAACGAGGAAGTTCTTTCTGTTCAGAAGGGAAGATTTTGTTCATTTTCACAGATAATCAGTCTGTTTCTGTAAAATTAATAGGGTGCTCTCAGGACTTTCTTGCATGGTTTGTTGGTATGCTTTCATTTCTTCAGTGAAACAGGGGAATTATCTAAGGGAGGATGGAAAAGAAGACGGTTCTGAATAAAGTTTCTCAAATGAGCTTAGTGAGCTAAGCTTCACTGCCAAAATACAATTTATAGTACATATACCTGACAGAATATTGTTTGTTCCATACTTCTGTTTCAAAGTGCAGCAAATTAGACAACATGGAGCTAATAATGAACAAAATTGGCCTATTCTACATTTTGGCATCCCTATGCTGTTCCTTCACACTGGTTTATCTCCCCACTAGGACAGCCGGAGTCTTTTTTCTTACTTAGCTATCTTCTTGCTGTTTAAGTTCAACCAGGAGCAGTCTATTTTCAGCTAGGCTTGGATGCAAGGACAGCAAAATCAGATTGTTGGAAGCCTTGAATTTCCTTAGGCTAGCCTATTTCCAGTGAGATAGGAGCTCAGGGACCTCTTACAGCAGAAACATTTGTTACATGAGTGTGGGCAGGTGACTATACATGTCTGTGGCCCCCCACTGGCCATAGCACTCAGATTGACCACTGGCTTCAGAAGAATAGCAAGAATATGAGAATTCAGCTTGCAAGGATTGCCAAGAAGCAGCCCTCTCGTGTATATTTACAGAGAGCCCATTTCAGGAAAACAACATGGTTTGTGCTTGTTTCCAGCAGCAAGAACAGCTTCCTCTGAGGGGTATTTGGCCCTGTGACACCAATCCTGGACTACGGTTCATGCAAGGGCAGCGAGTTGGCTGCAGACGGCCTGGGTTATCTCTCAGAGCAGGAGAAGCAATTCTTGCAACAAAAGCCTGAGCTGAGGCAATAGGAGTCTGAGAGGGCTGAAAAGAAACAGGTTTCTAAAAGCCCTTTTTTGGTTCTACAAATATCATAGCATGTTATGAAGTGCATTTCAGAGCACCAGCAAGGTAACATGCAAGGTATTCCCTGGAGCATTTCCTCACGTGTAGCTTAGATCATTACAGCTGTACAAAGGCATTTCAGTTCTTGCCCTCAAACAAAACCTAGTGTTGCTCTTAGGCAATGAACTCTAAGGAAGAAAAAAAATATTTTGTGGGATAATTCCATGAAAATACATATCGGTATGAAGACATTGTCAGCAATCATTTCAAAACTCCATTTACTTCACAGTGAACTTTGTGCATGACTTCAGGGGGTATGAAATGGAAAGATAGGGAAAGCAATTTACTAAATCCAAACTGTGCCAAGCGTAGAGGCCTTGTCACCCATCCCTCAGTGGGGAGCTTTGCCCTTCCACTAACACCAAATGTCACCGTCCTGGTGAACGACATAATATATACAGTGCTGAGCTCACTCTAGTCTGCCCAAAGAAACTTTCTCTGCTCCCTGTTCTCATTTCTTCTTCTAAAAGAGATGCTTGCATCAGTGCAGATACAACTGCCAAGTGGCCTGATAATGGGTCCCGCTTCTCCCACAGCCCAGAGTGAACACACCCCATTACTCGTAAGAGTAATTTGCTGTTTTCTCAGACCTGCAAGGTGCCTATAGACAGTCAGGGCCAGTGGATCCTCAGGAATGCTGGAATGAGACAGCACAGGTGGGATCCATCTCACCTAGTTTAGTTTAGATCATAGTATTTTCATAGCGGGATTTCTGTGCAGTAGTTGCTAATCCTCTATGTTAACTCATACTTAATTTTCTTCCTTTTTCAGTAGAAAAAGCTTTTAAAAAGGAGTAATAAGAAAATTTTCATACTCAAATAAAAGAGAACTTTCCCTAGCATTCCAGGGAAAAAAAGCCTTGAAATATTCATGTTGTGTTGCGTAGACTGCCCAAGAAATATGCATGAAAAACTATACAAGTACTGGGAAAAAAAAGTACCACTGGAAATTGGATTCTTTAATTTAAAAGACAAGTCTTCATCTAACAAGAAAAGCTAGAAAGAACATAGTAAGAGCTAGACATATCCCTGGTAAGTGTCATCTTGGAGAAGGCTGACTGCTGGCTCTGAAAGGCTGACTGAACCTGTGCCTTCCAGCCAACAGAGAGCTGCTTTCTCATGCTTCCACAGGTGTTATGTAACACCTAACATGCTCTGAAAATACCAGGTGGAGACACTTCTTAGCAGGCACTAACCTAGTTGTGAAAGAGCATCAGCTTCACTTCCTTCAGCCAAATGTGTTTGCTCTGACAGTGGTTAAACCATTTTGTTGAATATCCAGTTGTCCAACAAAAGTCATTTTCAGTCAGGATAGCATCTGGCAGGTGACTTCCCCCAGAATAATAAGTATAGTATCCATACTTTTGCCATGCTCTCAAAACAAACCTCATAGAAAAAAATTACCCTGCCCATTTAGGACAGGTTCCTCCCAGAGCTGCAGGAACAGCAGCAGGTTGAGAGCACAAGTGATCCCTTGCTCATTGGAAATCATGTAGCTGCTTTTACCCCAAATTCCACCCTAGTTATTAGTCATTAGCCTAAAAATATGATGGGGGCAGATCCATTGATAAGAGAGATGTGTTTTCATTAAGAAAATCTTATCAGCCAGATGATAAAACCTGCCAGTCTCTAGGACACGATTGTGGTGTCTGCACAGAAAGTGGCTCCCGAATTGCACTGAGGCAACAAACGGTATCTATGATCATATTCTTTGTACTGTTGTCCTCTGTCCTCTGAGCTCACGCATTTTCTAACATACTGGTTGATCTGGAAAGGCCCACATTGACAGGGTGGTTTCAACACTCTTTTGTTTCATTAAGAAAGCCCAAATTTTCTCACCTGTGTACTACCATTGACAATAGCGATGATCTCATTACAGATGTCTCATGCTGACGTGTCCTGGTCTTTCCTCACTTCTACTACTCTGGCTGATAGAGGAGTCTCTGTGTTTTGTTAAATGTTGCCAAGCAGAGCAGTTTAGCTGACCATCTGCATCTGGCCCTGAATTTTGGGCAGTGGCTTGGGGAGACATTATCCCAAGGAACTTCCTTCCAGCTATGTTTGTGCCTTGTCCCCTTGTTGTGGCTGCAGATGGGCCAATCACTGCTCTGTGACCAGGCTCTAGCTTGGCTTTGGCAGGCCGGCATTCTGCAGCTGCCCTGGGCTCTGGCAAAGCCCCAAATATACCTCCAGATGCCCTTTTTCTGGTAACCACAAAAGCTGCCCCAGTTCCACTTGGGTGGCTGGTCTGGGTGCGGGTACTGCCAGAATGGGAGGAGAAGATGGATTATTGCATGGCAGGAGAGGGATCAGGGGACTGGTAAATGTGCTTTGTTTGTTTGTTGCTGTGGTTTGAAGTGGACAGCAGGTGAAATTCTGCAATGCTGATGGGCTGGTAGGGGGGAAAGGAACATGGAGTATGGTCATGTAATGCTTAATGTCAAGAAAATCCCCCCAACTATGAAAGCAGTTATTTGCACTGTAGATGTGAGCCAGCTGGCTGCGTGGCCATGGCTGCAGTGTAACATTAAATATGCAGCAGTTACTGAACTGCAGCTTGCTGGGAATGATACACCTCCCCATTATCCCTTCTTGTGTCGACAAGCCCAGAAAGAGGGAAAAAAAAAAAAAAAAAACAAAAAAAAAAGAAAAAAAAAGCTGAGCTGAATGTTCAGTCTACTTAAATGCTTTCAAAAGAGTGCATGCCAGTCTGTTTTGGGCTTCAAAAATTTTCAATTTAAAGGTTAGATTTTTTTTTTCCCCTCTTACGTTTCAATCAAGAAAAATTATATTACGGTGATTCACATGCAGACAATTACAGGCTCCCTTCTAGATGTCTTGAGATACATACATACACACCACAGAATACAAAAGTTTACCATGTTTAGGTGAAAGTTACAGTCCTTTGTACATAATAAAATTATTTTCCTTAAGATAAAGAAAATTGAGTACTGAATATGCCTCTCATTCTACTTAATTGCTTTCTTTGCGGATCAAGACATCACTTAGATTAAGAAAATGACGTACAAAATTTATCTTACAATATGTTTGTGGGAAAAAATAATTTTTTAAAAAGATTTTATGGTGCAATGGCATGGTTTTACATAGTGGTATTATAGTTATACTTACTCTGAATATAGAGTTGTAGTCATGGGAGAAAAGAGTAAGACAAAGGGAGGAGAAAATGATATGAGTTTGCTGGGAAATTTTCATCCATTTCATGGGTTTTTTCACTCTTTGTAATATGTTTAACTGTTACAATGTATCGTGGTGATGGTTCTTAATGAAATTTCTAAAGTTTTAGTAAATTTTAAGATCACAACAGACTTCATGTCACACATCTGTTTGAAATGCTTTATTTCTGTGTTGATAAAGGTAATGGTTAAATTTAAGAAGGGAAGGATTTCCATTTTTCGTATTTTTCTAACATTTTCTATATAACCAATTTCAATGGCCTCCTATCTTGTTTTGCTCTGAGGTTTTTTCAGTGTCAGTTGTTTTTTGTTTGAGGATTTTTTTTAACTTTAAATTACTACTACTATTACGTTTTTGGTTCTAATAGGGAATATATATACCTATACCAGTGTCTTTATTAACACAAAAAAATTTACAGAACTCAAAAGCATATGTCATCATTGAAACTATAGGGAATGTTTCAGTTTGAAATAAGTAAATGTTTGTGGAGGGACTTCCATATCAGCTGATAGTCATCTTCCTCTTGCACTGAAATTTTACAAATTTATTTAAATATACTTAAATTTCATAAGGGCGGGGATATTAATAACCTGTTTAACCCATGCTGCTCCATGCAGACCCAGGGAAGTACCTTTCCTATGGCCAAACTGAGTGACTTCCTTTGGGACATGGGATGAGTCAAGTTTCCAGTCAGAAATTAAACATTTCTTAATTAAAAAGTAGCTTTTCTAAAATGTAATATGTGCTCATACAGGATATGCTGCTCTTACAATATGACAATGAGTTTACTCAGTGTTTGGTAGTTTCTTGCTATTATTGCTATGTAATATCTGAGTTATGGCAAGGCAAGTGCTGGCAACAAAATTTTGTTTCCACTTGCAAAATTCTAAGAGGCATAAATTGGTGGAAAGACCTTTTTTTTTTCTCTCAAGGGAGGTTCTTTCCTAATGTCCCTTATAAAAAATCTATGGCAAGGATCTTAATGATTTCAGAGGAAACTAGATGGAGTCCTTATAAGCCCCTTGAAAAATTCCTTTAAAATATTTTTAATGTGATTCTGTTTCAGTAATGCCTCCTCTGTTAGCTTTTGTCTTGACTGGAAATAAATATCTTAAATTACTCTGCATGAACTTAAGGTTAGACAAATAGAAATTGGATCATCTTTCTTTTGTCAGTTGGTATGTCCTTTTCATAGGCGCATAATTTTTTTTAAAAAATCTACCTCTCTGTCCCTCCTAGCTCACACCTTTTTTTTTTCTTCTGTTGCATTGAACACTTACTGGCTCACAATTTTTTAATGCGTATGCCCTCTGAAAATTCACCACTTTGCAAAACTGCAAGTAAGATAAACAACTGAATCTGTGACTTTTACGTCGGGTCAATAGACAGAGATGTATAATCTGAAGGCTGGAACTGTGCCTCCATTCTGCAGTTTAACATTGAGGCAATAATTTGGTCAGGTGCTGGCTGTGATCTGGGATATTGTGAGGCATGGCTGTATATTCCATGTACGTGAAGCATGTAAAGGCTTAATGGAGCCCCTAATTACTCTCCCATCTCTTGCTGCACACTAAAGACAGCGGTTTTAAAAGACTACAACTACGACTGTAAGAAAGGAAAGTCTGGAAAAAAACAACAATGTAGGTAAGTAAGAAGAAGAGGCTAATTCCAGGCAGTTTAACATGGGTCTTGTGGTCTGCTGAAAAAAATGGGCCTTGTTCTCTTATCTTTCCTTGTATGAAGTAGTTACAATAAGAGCTGAAAATGTCATTTCTTCCAGCCTGGGATTTACAAAGCCATATATATATATAGTTTTCTGGGCTTTGAGTATGAGTATAAAGGGTTTTTGTTAACCTGAGACAGGTAAACCCACTAACTACATAGAAAGGAGAAAATTGTAGGCAGTGAAAGATGAAATGCAAAAAACTGACTTGTTGGTTGGACTAAAAGATAGTTGGATGCTCTTTGAAACACATCCACCTGGTGCTATGTTTAAGGCATTAAACTGGATGCTGTAACTGGATGAATCGATCATTTTCTGTATGTTAAAACGAGTCAGAAGAGGGCATTTGCTCTGCTGCAGCCCTGGGTCACTTGCCAGGTGAGCGTCTTGTGCTGATTGCGTCTGACCACGGGAGCCTTTACTAAGTTCAAAGCAGCAAGTGCTTCCTCTGATGGTGCCTGGGCTGTGGGCAAAGGACACATGTAGAATATTGGAATGTTGAATTTTGTGGACTGTTCTATCAAAGAGGATTGAAGAAATCTAGCCAGGCTTGATATTCCATAACTAGGCGGCTGAAGGTCAAGCCCTGTTTTTGATTAGAATAAAACAAATTCAGTCCAAAACCACTGCAATGTAAACACTAATTGTATTCTTGCTCTCTGATACTTCCTGTAAATTATTTAGGTCCTTATCTCCTTTTGTTGCTTTCTGACTGAATTTTTATTGTCTTTGCTTTACCTGGATGTGTAATACACTAGGACAGGGGAAATTATTTATAGAATTAGGTACTGGATCTGCATGGTTATAATTCTTTCTAATTTGTTTGTTTGGTTTTTCAGTACTGAAGTGTCCAGACATGAATTCAGTGTTCTGCACACAAAGCGATGAACTTCAAACATACTTCCACAGTTCAAGTCAAATGAATGTTATGTTTGCATGATACTAAAACAAAATTTTAGTGTGATATTTAGTGGTTATAGATCTGCTGATGTTGAAGTCTTTATTGTATGCCTCCACAGGAAATCTTCATTAGAGTTTAGTAAGCATCACTTCTACTTTTGTTTTAATACATTGAAAATAAAAATTGGAACAGCTCGTATCTCAATTCATGGTTTCCCCTTGTATTCCATAGTGCCATGGATAAAAGACCAGCTTAGAGGAAAAGTGAAGTTTGTTGATGGTTGGAATAAAAACCTGGTTATAAATTGTTAAAAAAAAAAAAAAAAAAAAAAAAAAAAAAAAAAAG
>VZTI01000231.1:606637-678876 GCA_013397865.1 Struthidea cinerea
AAAGAAGAGTGCCAAAGTCTGTACTGAGGTGATTAAGTAGATGCCCTTGTGCTGTTTAGAGGGTTTAAGGGAGGGTGATTGACACATACAGCTCAACGGGACTTCATGCAAGTACAACTGTGCCCCCACGTGGAGGTAACAGAGCTCAGGGCTCACACCGCCCCTCCCAGAGGTGCCCACACCCCAGAAGTCCTGCTGGTTTCAGTGAAGGTGGAACTATGTCTGGCAATTTTTTCTTTGAAGAGCCCTTCACACATGGATTTTGCTGCGCGCTCTGGTTGCAGATAAAAGATAGAAGACTGTTATACAATGAGAAGTAGGGGCTTGCTGTGTTTCTTGGTTTCGTTTTGGTTTTTTTTGTTGGTTTTTTTTTTTTTTTTTGGATGGCTGTTCTTGATTTCCAGTGTAGATGCAGATGCTGGTGCTCTTTTAATTTAACCAAATTGCCTTTTTCCTGTAGCTTGCACCCTATATTTTCAACTACTTCTGCTTCATTTCTTAATAATAGCCCAGCTGCCTCTTGTTTTTCTGTGTCTTTGTTGATGCATTACCTAGTTATGCCTCCTGAGAGTTTTCTTGCTGAGCCTTTATAATACCCAGTGGAAACAGTTTTAGGGAATATATCATTTTACAGAGCAACACCATTTTACAGAGCAACACCTATTTAGCTTCCCTTCCGTATCATTGAAAGTGCCTTTTGAACAACTTCAGCTTAAGAATAAATTTAGAAGCAGAGGGTGTGTCTTTAAGTTAAAGAGTGAAACAAGATCGTGGCCTGGAATTTAAAAATATGCACAAAAAAAAAATTCAGTGGGCGCTGTGACAGTCTGTGTTAACAACAAAGTGAGGATGGGATGACCCCTCTTACATCCTTGATGATGTGCATGACTCCAGTATCAAGTACCAGAGTGTGCTCTGCTTATCTTGGCATCCATGGCTGGATGAAAATAGCAGCTGAGATTTTGACCAAAAACCCCTCCAAACTGGAGCAGTGTATGAATGTTAGAAAAATCTCAAATCGATGACGAACCATCCTACACTGTTGTCTCTCGAAGGCCTTTTACATAAGAGCAAAGTTGAGGCCATTTGGAAAAATCTGCCTTGAGAGCAATTTCTGTTCGTAGTACAAAGAAGGGGAGGGAGAAATCCCCTTCCTTTCAGCCTTGCAAGCCTAAAGGAAGCTTATTTAAAGTAAATCCAAAGGAGAAATATGAAAAAATGGTAAGAGAAATTAAATATTTCTCTACTCCTAAGAGAACAAGTGTCTTCATTTCTCGTTTGCAAGCTTTCCCCCTGAATAGATTTGTGTTCATATAAAACTATGGAATTTCCAAATATTAATAAATAACTATTGTCAGGGTTCTGGTATGATTTTTCTTTAACCTGGGCCAAGCAAGTGAGTGGCATTGAAAATGTCAGCTTTTCTCAGCGAGCCCAGAGGGTCTCCTTTGCCAAGGTTTCAAACTCAGCAGCTTTGTTGACATTCCTCCAAAGAGGGCCATCTAAAGTACAAAAGGACCCATGGATTCAGCTTAGGACAGAATTGATGATATATTTCCACCTTCCAGTTTCAAACAGAGTATTTTTGAGGTACTGAAAATTAAACCCAGTAACTACTTAAAATTCAGAAGCCTCTTTACCTTGTGAAGGCTAGGAACAGAGGTGAAATCATGTAAAAAACCACTTGTGCTCTGGCTTGATGGGAAATTGATTTTTTTTCAGCCCAAAAATCAGTACAAGTGGGATTGTGAACATGCCAGCCAGATGACTACATTTAAGTGTGTAGGCTTATTTCTACTTAGGTCTCCCTTGAGGGTCAAATAGTTACTCAACTATTTTTTCTCATCTAGAGCAACACAGAGGACTCTACCAGTCCTTCTCAAAACAGTAGCTGAAACTGTGACAAAAATGGTTAAAAATCAATGTGTATGTACCATCTATTTTTTCCATTTCCTTCAGTTGTTGCTACTTAGCCCAGAAAACAATTTGAACTTCTGATGATCTGCAGTAGCATTTGCAATGCAATGAGAATTTTTTTTGCTGCTAAACTTTTGGTAACATTTGTGTAAAGACTGGTTGAAATTATTTAGACTGTAAGGGTAAATGACTTCAGCAGTGGGGTCTGCTTAATGAAAGCAAGCCTGACATAAGGAGTGAGCCCTACAGAGTCATGATGACAACACAGATATCTTAAAATTCTTTTATTGCAATTTCTTATGCCATAGACTAAAAAATTATAGATTTTAGCTTGAGTTTTGAGTTTATTTTAGAGTTGAAAATTGAAGCATCCTCTTATGGTTGTCCCACAATCCCAGTGTGAAAATTATCAATTTCCCCCCACTACTTTCTGTTATACTGGGGAATTTGATTTGTAAGTCTTGTCCTCAGGGGTCATACTGGAGTCCAGTTGTTGCTTAGCAGGTATGGTTTGTGTAAACTGTACCAGAGTTTTAAGCCTTTGGTAGCTTCAATCTGAGTAACCTCAGTTCTGGGATTCACCTGTTTCACTGCCACACTTGGATCTTCTCTGAGAAACACACAACCTGCCACCTCCTCCCTTCTTTCTGTAAAGAATCATCTATTTATTCACAGAGAACTTCTGGTTGTTTAAGGAAAGCTTCTCATTATGACAGCATGGTTTCTTTTGTGGTATCTCTGTATTTTTTTGTTTCTTGTTGCAGACGAAAGCTTAATTTAGGAACAATAAAGTAAATCCATTCAATATCTTCTTGTTTTCTGCAAAAAGGAAAAGTCAGCAAACTTTTCAGTAGTGCCACTCTGGAATTCAACAGAGTATAGCAAAATCTGAAGCTCTTTTAAATCTATATGTTTTATTATTTTAAAAACATTTTCTGATTGTCTTATGGGTTAAAGTTGATGACATCTAGCTATGGCACACACGATCTGTAGTTTACTGCTAAATGCCCAATAAGACGCTCATCAAATGAGAGTCACTGTGAAATGCATTTTAACGAGATGCATCCAGTGAAAGAAGGCTCTGTCTAACTGCAGTAACTCCCATTAAGGGTACCTTGGAAAAGTGAGAACACTAATCTAGGATAGTATTAGCTATATTTTTTCCAGCCATTGTAATCCAACTGTTAGCGTACTTTGTGCCAGGGCAGCCTTTCCTTCACTATCTTCACATGAAGCTCTTTCTCCATTTGGTTCATACTTTAACAAATACACCAATTTCACAGTAGCACTGTTCCTTTTTCTCACCTCTTCTCTTTGATTTTCTTTCAATTCCTCTGTGGCTTGTGCTCTTCTTTTACATAAAGAAGCAGAATTACCCAGTCTTCATGTGGTTACAAAAAATGCTTTTAACAATGAAAGCTTCTCTTTTAAGTTCCTAACAAAAGCAAGAAATATGCTGATCCAACCACCTTATTTGAATAACCATGTTCACTTCCTGGAAGTGATTTGGCAGAAGCTTTGATAATCTATCTCTGACTGGGCATGCCCTTCCTCTGCCTCTCACATATTTTGTTTCACCCTTTTTTCATCTGTACCATCAGAAGCTGTAGCTGCATGTGCATCCTGTGTAACACAGAGCAAGTGTTATTTGGAGGAAATGGCATATCCCAGTTCAGGGGTCTGCTAAGTTTATAGCAAACCTCTCTGAGTTTTGAGGGCCTTCTGGGCTTTTAGTGCAGCCAACCATTCCAAACTCTTTTTGAACTTATCGATACCAAAACACCATCTTTGTTACATGTTCCTTTACTATTTACAAATATGCACATTATTTTGCTTAAGCATATAGTATTTCCTACATGTTAGATTTTTGTATTGTGTAAATTTGCATCAGGAGTATGTCAGCATCACATGAATCACGAGATGGCTGGATTTCTACAGCCCTTCTATCCTTTCTTGTGAGTTTCTGTTTTTCAAGGATGACATCTGTAAACTCCTTCGTTCTAGTCTGCTACCTCTTTTTCAATGCAATCTTGTTGCAGTTGAGAATATTGTTATTGATTTATAATTGTTAACTAAGTAGTTTATCAGTGTAATTGATGAATTGTTCTCTTCTGATAAAATTATCTTTCTGTCTGGTTATCTGTGCACTGAATTTCAAACTTAAAACCAGAGGAGAAAAATGGCTAAACATTTTAAGTCCTGAACTTTATCTATTTATTTGACTGAACCACAAGATAATATTAACAGCAGATTTATTTGGGAACTTGTGTGCAGCCTAAAATCCATAAGTAATCTCTGCCTTTTTTTGGCTAATGATCAGTCCACCTTACCTGGTGTGCCCTCATGTGCCTACACCATGCACACGATGGCCCTTTCAGCTCTCATCCACGGCATCTTGGCTTGTGGTATTGCCTTGGCATGTGCTGCTCCATGTGGTGCTGCTTGGGGCTTGAAATGTAGAACCTTGTGTGCTTTTGGCTTTTGATTTATTTCACTGAAACTGTGGGAGAGGCAAAATTCAGAAAGTAGTTTTTCTAAAACACATTGTTTATTTTCCATGGATGCTGGCCTGAATGCATGGGTTACTTCGAGGAATGGTTAAATATGGCTCTTAGAGTAGTTCCCAGTAGCCTTTTCCTGTCCTCTAGGCATAACATCAAATATTGTTCACAGTATCACCCTTTGCCAGGACATGGTCTTACAGGTCCAAATCTTGACTTATTTGGACTTCATAACTCTGTAATAATATTCTAGATAGATCATTTCACTAACTGTAATTGCTGCGTATCCTATTTTTTTACTGTATTGTCTCTGCAGGGATCACCCAGTGTCTAAAATGCATGGCAAAATCATCTTAAAGCGTAAGGCTACAACGATGCAGCTTTCAGTGATTTCACTATTTTTGTACTATATGTTGTGTGGACTGACATACCATCATTGGCAGTTACATGAAGGGACCCTATCGATTTGTTAACAAGGGGTTTAAGCAGAAGAATAGCTTTCTAACTTTTGGTTGAAAAATGGGTCTCTATCCTGATATTTTTAGTTTTGGGGTTTACTGTTTTCTTCTGTGGGTTTTTCTGTTTGTTTGGGTTTTCTTCATCTTTTTGTTCATTTTTTTTTTTAAGAAAGCAGAATTATTATCTTTTTGTAAGACAGTTTGCACTACATGTTGGAAGCTCTGAGGTTGGTCTGTCTGATTTTGCTGGTAGCAATTATTGATGAGGCTTCACTGGCAGTACCTCTGACCTCTGGTAGAGCATAGAGACCTTCAGTGTATTTTTGAAAATACACAGCCTCCTTGGGGTCTCCTGCAGTGGTTTGATGTTGTCCTGTCAGAAGTATACAATCCAAGATTTAAGACAATGGTAGAAAAGTGAGTTGGGAATAGGAAGAAATGAGGTGTACCTGGGGCATTTCTAAGTCCCCTGGTAAATCTTGTCCATCTTTCAATTTTTCTTTTCTTTGCTGACATATTGCTTTTGAATGTAGAGGAAGAAAATGGAGAATCGGGCCAAATAAGCCTTAGTAATTATTTAGGGCCATGCTTGCTCTGCCCTTAATCCTAATGGTGCTGGTAAATGGTAAAACTCTTTTTTACCTAATTATTTTTTCTTAATTTTGGGGTGGATTAGGATTATTATTCCAATCACCGAATTCCTACATATTTTTTGTAACATGGGGTTTTTTCTTTTTTTTTAAGTATCCAGTCTTTGCCCTTGACTTGAATGTTTACTCAAAGGACAAAACTCTTCTGTCCAGGAGAATCTTCAGTTCAGCTTCGAGAGTTCCTCCTTGGGATTGGCTGATCAGGTTCATGACTTATCAGCATCTTGTATAGAAATGCAGGTCTGGGGCATTGGCTGCTTACCAAAGGACTTGAAAGATCCACTTCATTAAAAAAGACAATTTCTCACACTTTATATTATCAGTGGTATTCTTGTTTTCCAATTTTTTTGCTTTATCCCAAGCTATATTTTACTGGTTTCCTATGCAACAGAGATTTCTCTTATACTGACCTCGTTTATGTCTGTATTTCATTTGTTCCAGTCTACATTTTTTCTGCTGCTTCTTTGGGAACTGTAGCCATTTCAGTGCTGTAATTATGCAATGTTTTTTCTACTGCTGTTAACAGCCTCAGAAATGAGGTGGTGAAGTTGAGTTAAAGATGGGAGAGAAAGGAAACAGACCAAAAAATTGTGATCCATATGGTTTTCCAGAATCCCAATTGCTCTTCAGAGTGTTTTCCTTGCACTAAGAGGAGCTTTATCTAGTTTTAGTTAATTTTCATCTTGTATGTTAGTTTACAGCTTTGATCCCATTTTCAGTCTTGTGTAACAAATAGATGGGACTTTCATCAGTAGTACTTAATCTTATAATTAGGTACTACTGATGAAAGTAGTACCTAATGATCTTATGAAGGATCCATAAATCAAAAACTTTCCAGTGGAGAAACAGATTTCCCTCAGTAATTTTAGTTTGCTGAATATAAGCTTGCTCTCTTAGTTCTTGCAGGCAGGTGTAATCTGCTGGCTTCTGGGAGCTCATAGCTGGGACCTAAGAACTCCTTGTCATTCACCATCTAATGCTGCGGAGTTGTAAACAGTAAATTTGTGCACATCTTCAAATTCAGGCACCTATATTTATAGGTAATCTAGGCATATTTTGCCCATATTTTCATACAACCAGCATTTGGAGTGCACTATGTGTTCATCTTCTCCTTGAGAGGTTCTGCTGCTCCTGTGGAAATCAATACAGAGGCAGTAAAGAGCGTCAGGTCTGCCATTTTTGACATCAGTATGCCTGGGAACTGTGTATCTAAAGTACTCATTAGCTGTGTGGTCAGAGATACAAAATCTTCAAGTACTGTAGTATGAAAACATTGAATTTTATCTCTGGCCTGTGATAGCAGGCCCATTTGAAGATAGATATTATAACTTCTCTTGTTTCGTTGAAGCCTTTCTATTGTTCTGTACAGTGCATGAAGGACTGAAAAATACTTTTTTTTTTTTATTATTTTTATAGATGGCATTTGTGTACTTCATCCTTGACATCTTGAATTTGTTACTGAGCAAAACTTGCTGCTGCTGAGCAGCTCATTCCCCAAGCTTGCGAATCAGGTCTATGAAACTTTAATTTTATTTATGATCAAGAATATAATCCAAAGGTAGGTAATACTATTTATCAAAATATCATTTAGAAACTTCATCCCAAACTAAAATAGAAAGAACAGTACATAAACCCAATGTAACAGTAATAAACTTCCTTGCATATCAAGTATATATTGAATTAACTTGAGATGATTATCAAGATGTATTGAACCAAGTGGTAAATATTGATTGAGTCAAGGCTGAGATTAATATTTACCTCAAGGGTCAATAAATTTTGATGTTGACTGAAATGTGAAGTCAATATACATATATTGTTAATGCATTCTGAATGCATTCAGCAGAAATATCTTGAAATCTGTTCTACAACCCTGGAGATCCCCAGGGACACCTTCCTTCCAGCTAGTACTGCAAAGGAAAAACAAAAAATGGAAGAAAATGACCCAGTTTTAATTAGTAAGTCAAATATATATGCACACACACACACACTCTCTCCCCATATCTAGTGATCAGACAGGTGGAGCAAGAACTTTCTAGGCAACAGGTGCAAACAAATTCAACATCTCTGCAAACCCCTAGGGAATCACTAACCCCCTCTCTGCTTTGGTTTCATGGATAAAGCATGTTTATTTGGCTGTGCTTTCTGTATCATAAATATAAATTAATAAATATTTTTAAAAATCCAGCGATCTCCTGTCCTTCCTCCTGAACACTATGGTATATATTGGTGTCCCTGGAGAGAGAAGAGTGGAACAGGTTTGTATCAGGAAGAGCTGCTTTTGAGCAGGGCCAGAAGAGGGCCACAAAGATGCTCTTAGTGCTGGAGTTCCTTTTCTGCAAAGACAGGTTGAGAGAACAGGGGTCATTCAGAGGAAGAGAAGAGAGGCAAAGCTCTCGGGACACCTCATTGTGGCTTTCCAGAACCTAGAGGGGACTTCTAAAAAATAGGGAGAGTGACTTTCCACACAGGCAGATAATGGATAAGAGGCAGAATGGTATTAAACTAAAAGAGGAGAGATTTAGATTAGAGGTTAGGAAGGCATTCTTTGCTCAGAAGGTAATGAGGCACTGGAACAGGTCTCCCAGAGAAGTTCTGGATGCCTCACCCTTGGAAATGTTCAAGGCTGGATTGGGTGGGACATTGAGCAACCAGGTTTAGTAGAAGATGGGTGTTGGACATCAATGAGCTTTGAGGTTCCTTCCAACTCAAGCCAGATTTTTATGGTACTCAGTGTATTACTGGCAGTGTATTATTTCACATAAGCGAAACTACTATGGATGTTATTCTTGCCAAACTCTGATTCAGCCAATCAAGACAGTTTTAGCCCTTTGTTTCACATAAATAACTAGGGGAAGGCCTTCTTGAGGCCGATTTGAATGACACTGAGACATATTCACGTGGAAAGAGAAAAGAAGAGCTATACCTTCTCTCCGCATCTGTAAAATGAGTTGTCAAGTCTGGGTTTTTCTGAGTCTATTTGTGTGTGAGAAACCTCTGTGTGCCATTTTTTTCTCCATGCATCTGTTTAGTTGTTACTAAACTGAAAAAGAAATCACCTTTCATAAAACTTGTTCAATCTTCTGTTGGAAATGGGCATCTGTCTTATGCATAGCTTTGGAAAACTCCCAATCTGTTACACAGAGTGGCTGGGTTTTTTTCCTGGACTCACGTTTTTTATCAAGTTGTGGTACTAAGAAAATTTTAAAAATTGTATAGAACAACATTTCTTATTGAGGTTTAAGATAGTGATGGAAAGAAATTGAGGTTAAGTCTTTGCTGACCTATCTGTCTAGTTCTTGCAAATCATTTGCTCTGTCTGTTTACCAATGGGGTGTGACAGTTGCAGTGTGCAGGCACAAATGAAAGAAAAAACTCAGCTTTGGCTTTGAATTGCCCTCTTTCTAAGGTTAAGTCTCACACAAATGATATTTTAATGAACAGTTTGTATCTAATACAGTTTCATTTGAGTAAGCAATGTAGCGATGTTATTGCAACATTGCTGAACATTCCTGCTATTTCCATCTCTCATTAAAATAATAAAATATATTCATGAACTGTTGCTAAGGATAGAACTTTGCTCAGAATGAAATACTCATTCAGCATCTAACGAGTTATGCTGCACCAGAATGGCATCACATTCCTTGCAAAAACCAGAAGAATAGGCAAAGGAAACCTTTGAATCTTGCTTGTGTTGTGTGGAAGGAGTAACATGAGAAATAAATGCAGTTCAAAGATTCAGTGGGAGACAAAGCCCAGCCTGCTTTAGCACAGTGAAGAGCTAGAAAATATTTCAATGACTGTAGTCTTGTTCATTTTTTACTTTGTGTCGGAAAGCCTTCTTGAAATAGATTTAAGGGAGCTGGAGCTCCCAATTTTTATTTTGTTCTTTTTTAAGGTCTTTTTGTTTAATTTTCATTTGCTGTTTGTTGTCCTCTTAATGTATGCATTCACATTAACTCTTAAAAGATACTCCATGCTTTTTGAAGAGTATGTCCTGAGCTATGCAGCCAAACCTCCTTCTATTAAAACAGCCAAGGTTTTCTTTACAGACTTAGCTGAAGATATCAGAATTACAAAAGTTGTTTCTTCCACTTACTGTTTCATGCTTATTCAGGTACTTTACTGGAGGTTCAAATGTAGCACCAATGAGAATTTGTCCAAAGAGTTTGACCAGTAGGAACAAAGTGAAACGCATTTGAGTTATACATGTTAATCTTTTCCTCCTATGGAAGAGTTGTTTAAGTTACCATTCCTAAGACAGGAAGTTTAGTAACCCAAGAACTTCATGGCACAAAGGTGAGTAAGTGAACTTGTCAGCACATTTGCAGGACTTTTGGGTGTTCCTCCTATTTTGTCATCTTGCTATGTACCATTTTCCTTCTCCAAAGCATTCCTTTGTTTTATGGAAGAGATGGTATTATGGCTACTTACTACCTCTAGAAAGTCTTTTTTTTTCTGCTCTCCCTCCTTAATTTTTGGCTGTTTGTTTTTAAGTTAATGGGAGTATTGTAGTTCAGCAGGAACTTGTCATTTTGTACATCTTTCTTAAAGGAAGCTTGTTAAGATACCACTGCTCTAAGTCAGAAATATTTTTGGTTATGGTCAAAAATAACTGGTAACTAGAGAGACTGAATTTCACCTGTTATGCAGAGAGCATTCAGTTGTTTGAACCCTAGTTCTGTGTTGCTGAGCAATCTGTTTAAGGTTTTTTCTGGTTATGATGAGTTGTTAGACGTAGATCACACTGTCAGGTTGTCATGGTTTACTTGGAGTCAGAGCTCATAGGAATGAGCAGTAAGATAAAGCTATCTATGAACAGAAAGAGCAGTGTTTTTCCCTTGTTCTTGTTGGATAAAGTCCTGCAAGCTTTCCTTTCATGGTTTATTTTTCGAAGGGGGGAAGTGGGCCTGCTCTGTTCATACACAGTCTGTTCAGTATGTGCCCCCTATGTGACCAATAACCCCTTTCCTTTCACGCAGTTTTTAAGTACTTCTCTTTTTTAATTCTTGCTATTTGCTTGTTATTTGACTGATGGCAACGTAACTCAGTCAGCAGCCTCTGGACACGTGTTGCCAACCCGTGAGGTTAAGATGACTTTGAAGAGTAATATTGTTAATGCAAATTTGATTTCAACAAATGCATCTTAGATCAGAACTTGATTTTTGTTTCATTCTATTCCTTAAGTAGCCAGATTGACAATTCCCAGAGATTATGGTAGTGTATTTTTAGCTCAGATATAAAGGGAAGACGAAAAGTTTGAATCTCGAAAGCAATTTTCTTCCTAATTCCCAAGGGGTGAATCTGTTGATATAACTTGTCCAGCAGCTAACTTTTCCAGCCATGCTGCTAGATCCATGGGGCAATTACCCTAGCTGCCTGACTTTTCCAAGGGAGAAATCAGGGGTAAGGGGGGAATACTAAGACATCCTTATGACGGTTAAAAGTCTTCTAAAGGCTCACCAATGTAGTACAGATACCATTTTCCATAGGTGAATTTCACTGGCTATTTTCTGCTTTCAGTTGGTCCTCTGTTTTAAATCTAAGCAATGATTTTGTGAAAAATTGAAGCTACAGAGAAACAACCAGATCTTCTGTCAGACATTGTTTATAATGCAGTTTTCTTACTCTAAGTGACAAAGTTCAGGAAGAAATTCTAGATGAAAAAACCAAGAAGAACCTGAGGTGCTATCCCTGGCATCAGTTTTAAGGAAAAGAATAAAATCAGGTCCTATAATAAAATAATAGAGGTAACATTCCATTTACAAGACTTAAGTTTTAGCAATTTTAGTGCAACTTTTTTCTTACTCTTTGCCCTCAAATAGTGAAGAATTACACTGAATTATGTTACTTATTTTAGACTGGCTGGGCTAGTTTCAACCTTCTACAGATGTATTGTTGCTGTGGAGTAGGTCTGTGTTTGTGAGCAAATGTATTTTGATTGACTGAAGAGAAGGAGGAGAGAATGGCATGTATTTATGCATACAAAAGTCTTCTGCATTTGCACCTGACACTGTGGATATGATCTACCGGTGCTCAGTTGTTCATAATCTAATTTTTCCTTCTAGTGAAACAAAACCTCCTAAGAAACTGCTTGTGCAGAACTTCTCAAGGTGAGCATGAATCCCAGTACAGATCCTAGAAAGCCATTGCTGCTCGGAAGACACCACTCCAAAGGCATTATCAATATTGTTAGGTCCAGAAGCACCAGGCAGTACTAGATGCCTTTGGGATCCGCGGTGAAATTACAGAACATCAACAGTGTTTACATAACAGAAGTAACTGTATTAACTACTAATGCAATGTATACCCCGAGGCAATATAGTCAAACTTGGAATGACTTGTAGAAGCAGCTTTTCATACCATTCAGAGGATGGGGGCAGCCAAAAATAATCTCAGTGACAGTATGAGTCTGTCACTGATCTTCAAATGTATCAAGTTGTCTCTACTGTTCAAGCCTGTCTCTAAAATAAGGTCACTGAAGACTTTTGTGTGTCGTTCTGGTTATTGCTTTCCAAGATATGCAGAATCTGCAGTCATGGGAAATACTGTGGGTCGTGCAATATGTCTGTATGTAGTAAGAGCTTGGTCTCCAGCAGGAAGAAGGAAAGGGAGCATGAAACAGCTACAGAAACAAGGACAATTTGAAAACTAAATTATTATATTGGTGTTGAGATGCAAAATAAGGTGATCAACGAAACCACTGTGTTGTCTGAGCATGAGAAAGCTCCTGGGCTCTGCCCCAGTTGGGATGAGCCAGGAATTACAATTTAGAGCACGAGGCCATTTCTGCAAATCTTTTGGAGTGCTTCTTTATTTCACTGCCTCAATTCTGTATTTCCACATGTGATGATTCAGGATGGATAAACATGATTTGCAAACCAAGCATAAGGGTAAAACCAGAAATATTTTATGAGCTATAGCTCTGATAATAAATCATGTATAGGTGTTTCTCTTCCTAACAACTTGTTCTGATATGGGGAATTATGTAGGGTTAGCATGAAATGAACATGCAGAGAGATACAGGTATAGCACTGTGGTCCCAGTCTATTGTATTATTAAGATTTTCTTGAATATTATTTTCTCTGACTCAGGACTATGAAAGGGAAGAACTGGTGTAGAACCAGGGAGTTATTTTGTTCTTATTTTAAAAAGTTAGCCTTTCAAGTGCAGGTATTGAGATTAATTAAACAGTCGTAAAATCCCTTGTGTTACTCCAACCTTTTCAGTTGCATTGTAGTCGCCAGAGCCCTGTACTCTTCCAGATGGTACTTTAAACCCCAAACCCCATCTGGGTTTAAGGATGGGTGAAAAGAGCTCCCAATGCATCCTTGTAGCCATCTCTCAGAAAAAGTCACATTGCAGCTTTTAAAAACTGCTGGTGCAGTAAGTCCCGCTAGTTGTGATTTTACAAAGGAGAAAACAGTGGTAAAACAAACTTACCTGTAAGGATTTTAGCTTGATGTTTCCATTCTGAAATCAGTCCAATGCCCAGTATTGTGAGCAGTAGGAGATATCCAACTGCAGGTGTGTGCTATCAGATTTAATTACGTTTTTCTTTTCATCTGCATTCACTGCTCTACTCAAGGTAACACACATATTACAGTGTTTAAATTTCCAAAAGATAAATTTTAGGTCATAACTTAAAAGGACCAAATTAACCTCAAATGCCCAAAGTTGTTTCCCATATGACTGCCTTCATATTACAAAGTGTGAACCCTACATGTTTAGTATCTTTCTGGTTTTGTCCAGATCTCAATTTATAGCAGGAAAGGTCCAAGTTTAGCAATTTTTCATGGAAAAAATAGTGTGCAGCTCCCGTTGGTGCAATTTTTTTTCCCCTGCTTCATCCTGGTATTGGTTACTCTGAAATTTTCCAGGTATTTCATTGTTTCTTTTAATACATACCATATATAAACTTCGGCTAAGCTGTGAGCTGCAGCATCAATGTTTTTTAATGAGACAGAAGGAGATTAATCAATTTATTTCATTATGGGGTTTTTTTTGGCATTGGTGCTCACACCTCAGTTAGTGAAAATGAGTATACTAATCCATTTATTTCTAGTTTCTATGTGATCTGCCTAAAGACCCTGAAAAGGAATTCACAATATTTTCTTTTTTTTTTTAAATTCCCAGCACCTAAAGCAAACCACCCCAAAAATTACTATTGCACTGTTCTTGCAGTATTTTGATCTTTATAGTTCAAAATAGAGTAAACATGTTATTTGCCAAATGTGTAAAAAGGATATGGTTTTCTTTAATTTTGTTATCTCACACCACTAAATGTTTGCAATGTGCCATCATAAGGGCACACAAAAATATAGGTATTTGCTGTTCGAATTCAATGACACAAAATTCAAGATCCCTGAGGTAAGGTTAAGCAGGAGCTCGTGTAGTCAGGGTTGAAATTCAGACACTGCAGATATAATCCATCTCCCTGACACATGCAGTGCCTCATTGTGAGACTGCCAGACACAGTCTGCTGAGATGGGAATGTCACAGAATACCAAAACAGGGGGAGACGCAGTTTCGTTCATCATTGCTTTTATCTGCGAATATCCATCTAGCAGTCTACATGCATAGCTACTGCCAGACAGAGAAATATGAATGCAGCACAGAGATGCAGCAGCTAACATTCAGAGAAGTATATGGAGCATATGCTAGGAGCTCAGAATTACCTGAAGATAATTTGGGCAGTTAATCAGGTTAATTGCTTATCACTAAGGCAGTATTTCGGTACAGACGCTGAGTCACCACCTCAGTTGTCTAGCAGTGATCAATGAAAGGCCTGGTTGTCTACATCTTCTAGTGAATTCTGAGCCTAAATGACAAAAGGGGCCCTGAAGGCAAAGAAACTGCACTGTCATCACCGGGGATGCAGGCAGGCAGGCAGAAAGAGCTGCAGTGGCGGAAAGAAAAAAATAAGCTCTTTCAAAAATATCAAGCACTACTGGTTTTACAATTATTTTTCAGTTATTCCCACTCCATTATACATTTGAAATTTCCATTCTGGGGACAAAGGAGGGAAACCTCTGGACCAGTATACAGGAATTAATGTTCCAAAATAAGACATAAATGTGTATGTCTATCATATGCGTAAGTTGGTCTTATGCAAAAAACAAATAAACTTGGCTGTAGTTTTCAGTCATACAGATCTCAGTGGATTTTCAAGTGCACATGTCAGGCAGCAAAATACTAAGTGTTTGAGTGCCTGGCCTGTAGTGGTTTCTACCTGGCATGACCACAGGCAGTTCTTCTGTAAACTGTTGGGATCCCTGAATAATTATGGCTCTAATCCGAAAGGAGGAAAGCTTCCAGGGCCCTGAAAAAATACACCCTTGCCACAGACTTGGCAGAAACCAGGCTGACCATATGACCAACAGGGCTGGAGGGACATGACTGTCTGGGTTTATGTCTGGACATATGGCAAGATTTGCATGGTGATTAAATATTGTTGACTCTAGCTTTAAAAGTGTGTTTTTCTTTGAAATAGTGCATCCTGTTCTAGGTGTACTGAGCAACGTCTCTGTATAGGCATTTTTCTGCCCGGTTGTAAAAGGCAGCCTTTAGCTAAAAGCACCATCTGTGACATGAATCAGCAGTTCAATGACGCAGCTGAGGAGCTTGGAGCAGTGGGATGGATGGAAGTAAAGGGCATGTTTCAAAGTTAGAATATAACTATTGTGGGGATGCTAATAGTTCCCAGGCTTTGTGGCAGAAGTGTCATGAGGAACCTGCAAGCAATTAAAGGTTTTGGAGAAGTTGCAGCAGGTGGGCTGTCTGTGAGGGAACAGGGAGCTAAAAGTTAGAAATTTTGGCATTTGTTTAGCAATACACACAAACATCCCCTCCAGCTCAGTTCCTGTAATCAGTCATTTAACTCTGTTTGCATTGTGATGGTTTTCAGTGCCCCCACTGAATTCCCTCCCTCCAGCCCAGTACAAAGCCCTGGCTTTTGCAAAGTGCTCTACATCACCATGGAGCAAACCCAGGGCAGGAAAACTTGCTATTTCAATTTTTTTTTGTCATTTCTACTTTTACTTGGGTACGATTTCTCTTTACACTATCTTGCTCTGGACTCCTTGCTTACCTATTAAAACTGCAAGTTTCAGGGCTGGAGGGAAACACCATCACCCCACCTCAGTTTCCTTTATCACTTCTGAGGAGAATAGTGACAATCACACCAACGGTGTGAAGTTGTGCAGTTGTTTGTCTTGATTCTTCCACCTGCACTTATCTCACACGGGCCTGGGATCACCAGTGATTACAAGTTCCCAGAAGCTTTATTTTATATCTCTTCAATTTCCTACCGGTGCACATTTTCCCCAAAACCTAGTGGTACATTGAAATACTGGGCATAAAATCAAAGACTAACCTGCTACTGTCACTTAGAAATGGATTAGACCTATCTATGGTCTTATGAAACAAAGCTGAATATGTAATTTGGTCTTCATCTCACATCTCTACATTTTGGGTAAGTCTGAATTTTGTTAAGTGTGGAAGAAATATATATGTATTTCTGCATATCTTGGTTTTGTATTTTCATATCTAGTAAAAAGTGCAGAGAAAGTCTGCATGATATTTCTGAGCAGCTGACAGTGAGAAATACAGGTATCATAAGAGTTTTGCCTTTTTTCTTTCTTTAATGAATTTCAGGGAATCAGAGAAAAATGTTTTAATCCAAATTCTATAGATACAAGCCTTTTTATCAGTTCATCATCTTTAACATTATCATCAGTTTTTACTTATGTGATCTATGAAAGGTTCTTTTTGTAGTTTTGTCTCTTGGAAGAGAGTGAACATGTGGCAAAGATAATACGTATTTTTTACATATTACATAGGAAAAAAAACCCCTCCATTTTGAAAACTTGCAGTAAAAAATGGGATACATTTTTTTTCATAAATAAATGGGTAAGAGTACCTGTTCTACCAGTTCTTTTAAGTGATTGTTTTTTAACCACTAAAACTCAAATAAGATCCCACCGCAGTTTTTCAAACTTAACCTCAAATTCAGCTTTTTTTTTCATTCTATTCTAAAACTAGTCTAAAAGCCTAGTTTTACAATACAAAAAGAAGTTTTGTATTTATAAACAATAATTAAATTGATATTAAAGCTGCCCTCTAGGGATTTATTTTTTTATACTTCAGCTGCTTCATTAATACAGGGTATGATGCACAGAATATTTTGAGCTTTCATTCTTTAACCATCCTGTCTACCTGTAACACTTCTGACAGAAAGTAAGTACTTAATGCCTTGTTTTCCTTCCACATCTTTAAAGAATAACCTTTCTCTAGTAGCAATGCCTTTTCCCATGTTGCTTGATTGTCTGGTAGAAGGGAACCAGTGTTACCTACATATTTATGCACAAAAAATCATACATATGAACCCATAATGAAGTCCAGTTAACACAGGTTTCAGTGTGACTTCTTCATATATTTGAACATGCATTCTAGAAACCCACAGAGATTAGAAGTTCTTAAGGAAAAATCAGGCAGTAAAAATATTGCCCAAGTGAACTCTTACACAAGGGTGGAAGCAGCAGATCCAGTGTACATTCAATAATTTATGCAACCACTCTGCCAAAGGTCTATACTAATTCTTGGGTCTCACTGTCTAAACTGTTTTGAAAGTTTAATTGTCGAAACTTTGTTGTTTCTGCTATGTGATGCACATCTCCTAGAAATGGCCTTCAGGAGGTACAGAGATTTCAAGTAGCTTTGTGCAGGCACGCTGAGGCAGGGGAAAGCCTGGAGGTCTGGCTGCACCTCACAGACAGCGACTCTGCAGTCAAAGAGTGAGCTCCTCACCCGAGGGAGCCAGCCCCAAGCTAAGCTGAACGGGTGTGTGGGCAGAGGCAAAGAAAAAAGAGGGACTCTCCATATGGGCTCCACAAGCAGGTTCATTACAGGAGAACCAGGGACAAAGAGCAAGCAACATGTCATGGTCCAGGGTTTTTATACTCAGAGGAATCAGGGTGGAGAAAAGGGTTATAGCCAATAGGGAAGGGTGACAGGGGAGGAGTCCACAAGGAATTAACCAATGGGGAACACTTGTAGGAGGGGTAACAGGGAGCAACCAATGGGGGCACAAGGAACATGGAACTTTCCAGAACTGATACATATTCAACTAAAGGGATCAATATTTATAACATTTTATGTAAAACTGGGAGGGGAGAACAGAAACCAACCAACTTGTGATAGGCAAATTAAGAAACTCAAGGATTCTGGGAGCTCGCCATCACCACGGAGGTGATCCTAGACATTTGTGCCTGACCACCAGGACTCGGATGTTGTTTTTTTCTCTGGGGTTATAGTGTCCACAGCCATTGACAAGGCAACAGCTTTGAGCTTGGAGGAGCTAAACACGGTTGTATTCTTCATCTTGGTTGTTTTTGCCTCGCAGTATTGGTGTTAAACCCAAATGGACATCAGAAAATTCAGAAGGCTTCTTTTTGTTATTAAGTTCTCTGATGAGGAAATGTATTAAGAAAAACTCTGTTTCATCAAAAAGAGAGTGTGATGGTGGTTTATTGGTTGGTTTGGAAGGTTGGGGCCTAAATGTGGTGTGTCAGGTGTGTCAGCCTTCTGGAAAAAACACATTTGAAGCACCATCTTACTGCTTGTTTAAGGCTCCTGTATAGTTGCCATAAAGCTGTGGAAAAGCCAAGAAATTGAAACTGTCATGGAGTATGTTTCACTCTAATTATCACAGTTCATGAAATGTTGGCTGTTTCTAATATATCTTTACAGACATTTTAATCTATGCGTTTTTGTCTTGTCTGTCATGTGCAGGTTGTTTGTTGAAGGAGCTTTTACATAAAGAGAGAGAGACCGAAAATAGCACCAGTAAAACAATTAATAGCGCTCTAAAAATGCTCTTTAAAATAGTCTTGTCTGCAAGTTATACCTGACAGAGAGAATTGGGAAGGCACACTAGAAACGCATTTGTATTTGTCTTGAGTGGCAGTTGATGCCATTATTTTTGGTGTGAATATTGACATGCTTTAGTGGTAGAGTGTTGTCTAGGTTTTGTCATCTGCTGTGTTGCTGCCTTGCAGGTAGCATGAATATGTATCTGTCTTTTGGGGTGACCCCACATTGTTGGGGTTTTCACATGGGCAAGAACTCTTATGTAAATTAAAATACTCACAGGCTTGACTTTTTTCTGCTAATTGTTTTTCTTCTGTTTTCCCCTTGACAAAATAGCTCCATGCAACTACACTGGACAGTATATTTAAAACTAATAATGAAAGAGGCAAAACTACCTGGAGAGACTACTTAATAGAAATAAAGTTTGGAAAACAGTGGAAAGTCAAAGACAAAGCATCATCAGTCTACTTGTTCTGAAGCAGCTGCTGTGTCACATGAGCCAGCAGCCGCCAAGGCCTTCGACTTGGAGGAATTCTGCCATAATTATCCTGACTCATTACAAACTTCACCTGGCTTTAATTCACTAACGTAACCTACTGAATATTTTTCCATTGAGATGCCCTGAGCGTGTAAGCACAGCAGGGATTCATTTGGGGACATCTGACTTTTTTTCCTCCTTTCCTACACTTTTTCCTCTTTTCTTACACTAAAGGGCAACAAAGTTCCTGCCACATGTGAGCGTAACCATCACATGAACGTTGAAAGACTACAGCACTTTGTTTTAAAAACAAATCCTGAGTAAAGTAATAATGATTTGCTGGTTATTGTAAAGCTTTGCCAATTTAGCTATTTGCTATGCTCTGAAGATTTACATGGGCTCCTCACCAAGGCTTTAGGAAGACTATCAGCAGTGTGGCATGTTGATCTCTTTCTCTCTCTGGTTTGTCAATGCATTGACAGTTGCACATGGTTTCCATATGCAGTTGCCTAAAGTACACTATTTGTGAGAATTTCAGCTGGTCAGAGCAACTGTAGCTAGACTCTAATGCTGGTTTTGGAACATGATATAAAACGGTGGTGTTTTATGCTGAAACATCACTGTTATATTAATTTTTAAAGAAGGTGCCAACCATCTCGTAGTCAAACAGCTTTATTTCTTATTTCTCTTTTCCATCACTTCTAGCAGCTTATTTTGTTTGCAGACCCGCATTTTGTGGATGTGAAAAAGGGTTGTTTTGTTTTTCTTGAAGTATATCTCAACACAAAATTTTTTTTATTTCATAGTCCCAGTGTAAACAAAATTGAAGTTTGAATTGACATCTTAGATTTAAGTTCTGCAGAGGACTTGGGATATAGGTATTTGGCACAACAATTTATGAGAGAGATTTTAAGGGAGATGTTGCTTATATTAATGGATGTTGTCGTTGTTTTAAGAGGTCTGAAGGGTTTTAGTTGTTGAATTCAGTGGAGGGTTTTTTTGTTTGCTTTGGTTTTGGGCTGCATTTTTTGTAGGTTTAGATGTTCTATTTTTTTGTTTCTTAGTTTTGTTTGGTTTTTTAAGCCAGCTGAGGATAAATGTGTATGGGTGCCTACGGAAACAACAACATAAAATGTACACAGTTTACTGCTGACACCTATCTTGAAACATGCTGAACCTCTCAAATTAAGAGTATCTGCACTGATCCTTCCAGATGATGCTAAGAGCTAATGGTAGCTCACAGAATGGTAGTGCAGAGAGATTAACTGTCTTCGTATTTGCATCTCTACTATTTCTATTTGTGGCTCTTCATTGCATGTGTCAGAGCAATTATATTCTATTTTTGCACAGTAACATTAGGTTCTTTTAATTAGTTATTTAGTAGTTTTAAAAATTTAAGTGTTGGGTCTATTTCTTTCATACATTTGTGGTCCTGATTCATAGAATCACAGAATCATTTAGGCTGGAAAATATCTCTGAGATTATTGAGTCCAACCTTTGACCAAACACCACCTGGTCAACCAGACCACAGCACCAACTGCCACATCGAGGTGTTTCTTGGAGTCACCATCCCTAGAGATGTGTACCACCTCCCTGGGCAGTCCATTCCAAAGTTTAACAGCCCTTTCCATGAAGAAATTATTCCTGATGTCCAACCTGACCTTCTCCTGGTGTGACATGAGGCCATTTCCTCTTGTCCTGTTGCTGGTTGCCTGGGAGAAGAGGCTGACCCCCAAAGCTCACTGAAATCAGAGGAAAGACTTCACAGATCTTTCTTTCCTTCATTGTTTTGGTGTTTGATTTTTTTTCTCTCTGCACTGAGTGGATTGTGAAGGCAGCAAGGTTTTGGTGACAAGTAATGGGATGAGTCATGCAAAATTGACAGAAATAAGAGAGCCTGGCCCTTGTACTTTGTACCTGATATTTGAAGCTGTAAAAGCACACAAGAATTGAGCCATAAGCAGAAATATGCAAGCAAAATCTGATGACAAGCTGCAGAACAGGTCTGAGGAGCTGTACAGGAGCTGCAGGTCCTTGGCACCTCTCCAGCGAGGTCCCAAAGATGGGCGTCCTTTTGTTGGGCTGGCACACTTGGCTGCTTAGGAAGGGTTTGTTAATTCACTGAGTACCAAACCAAAAGTGCCCAAATGAGAGAATGCCAGAGGTGATCAGCTTGCCAAAAGCTTTTGATTTCAAACATATATCTCTAGAATGGTGTGGACTTTAAGGGGAGGTTTGTATAGCTGAGACACCAGCACCAAGTCTGTATCTGCTTCTTCTTCTTGCTCTCTATTCCCCTTGTTTTATGTTTTATGCTCAGCAGTAGCCATTAAAATCTTTTCTGTTGCTGTCAACCTTGTACTAATTCACTGTGCACTGTGACATTAAAGCTGGAGAATACTGAAATACAACTAATTAGGCCAAAGAAAGAAAAGTGAATATTTTCATAGTTGCTATTGAAAATGACTGCTGCAGATAGAAGCAGTCTTAAAGTTGCAGCACAAAAATTGTTAGGGCATATTCTCACCTCTTTCTACTCCCTCTCCTAATGTGAAAATTGCCATTTTTGTACTCACACTTTATATGAAGCAGTTTGTTTTAAATATAGTTATATTTATCTGACAAATATATGTATAAATGTATGTATAAAATGTTCACAATTATTTCAAGTTATCCTCTAATAGAAATCTGGGGTTACCTGAAAAAAACCATGAACACTGTTATTTTGAGTGCTTTTCTTGAATTTTTTTTAATAATAATCTGCAAAGAGAAGTGAGAGATTTAAAAAACTTAAGAAAAATATAAAAATATTTTAGCACTGATTTTTTTCTAAATTTCTGTTTTCAAAGCCAGATAATCATTTGTAGAGACTGTTCTGATGGTGGTCTCTTGTCGGGAGGGTAGCTGCAGGGCAAAATGAATTTGCATACAGGTTAACACTTGTACTGAAAGGAATTTAAAAAGGTATTTCTGTGTATATTTTGGTGCCTTATTCCTAAAATGTGCTAGATACTAACATGTCATATATATTCCTGTTATTTTCCCAATTAAAAAACGTGTTAATTTAAAAATATCATGTTGTCTTTGTTCTATGACTAACTTTATTTGAGAAAATAATATTTCTTTGTGTATCATGGTGCAGCACAAGTTCCTCAGACGCAATGCTCTTTTCTGCTGAAGAACAGGTAAAGGCAAATGCTGCTCTTTATCTCCAAATTTAACAGACCTTTGGCTGGTTCCTTCTGTTCTGTGGGACAGAGACACCTTGGAAATATTGAAGAGGCATCATGAGGGTGAGCATGATGAATTAATAAATCTTTTCTGGTTCCTCTTCATTCAAGGTTTTTTGTTAGAAGCAGGAGCATGAGAGACTGTTCAGGGCTGTCTGCACAAGATGCTGGAAAATTAGGTAGAGACTGACCCTGCAGAAAATGTAGAAAAGGTGGGGAGAGAGTCATGTGAAAAGGCTACCTGCAAAAGTAAGCATGTGGCTTGACTGCATTTCATTCCATGTCCTAGTTATTGCTGGATCGTCTTGGAAAACCATCAGGTCACAGAAATAAGTCAATGGTGAGTCACAATTTACTCCAAGCTCCATCAGCAAGAACTTATAAACAAAAATAAATAAATAGATATTTTTAAAAGAAGAAAGTTCAGCTTTCTTAGGCATTTAGTTTGTTTTGCTGAGGGAAAGAAGGCAACCGGGAACAAAGGCACTGCAGGTTAGTGGCATAAGCTTACTTTGTGCAAGTGTACAGCTATAAAAGTGACTACTGGGAAAGCCATTTGAAGACGGAGAGAAACTGAAACTGCTTAGGAAATAAATATATCTACAGCAGGTAGAGACTGCGCTTGTGACATCCCAGCTGTTAGTTATATCCCGGAGCAGAAATAAACACACATTTTATGGATTAATTAAAGGTTTAGTAAACAGCACTGGGGTTCTTTTATTTAATCTTTTGTGCACCAGCTAGATCCAGTTCCCAAATAGTCTTAAGAGAATACAAACCATCTTGCAAATTCCCTTCTGATACTTGTAGGTTTCAGGACACTTAAGCAGAGGACACATACCCCGGGGTCTGTCAAGACTCTGAAAGTATTTTTGTGCTTTTTTCTGTGTGTAATGGCATATGCTCACAGGCATTTATTTTCTTTTCTTCTAATGAATGTTTCTTTCAGAATAATGTTTGAATAAGGAAAGAAGTAGTCACTTTTCCTTTTTTCTTTTGTTTCTAGGGTTTTTTTTTTTTCTTCTCATCAGTGATTCTTTTCTTCCTTTATTATTTATATAATTAGCAAGCAGGCAGCACAATATACCAAAATGTCTCTTAACATCATGAATTGAGAAATTCAGCACCAGCTTATATAGTTTCTACTCATTCTGTTGGCTATTTGTTTTATTTCTGAATTACTTTTCAGTTTTTAGGACTAACAACATGGACAAATTCTTGTAATTATGCAGGAAGATCCCAATTTTTTTCCATAAGAATTTTTTTTTTCCCCTGTCCCAATTCATACTTTCCCTGAAGTTAATGAAAGTTACATGCAGAGTATATCCCCAAAGGATTTACTGGAAAATTTGACAATGCTAAAATAAACAGAGGGTTGTGGCAACATGCTCTGGTGAAAATAAATGCTGTCTCTGTTAGCTCAGCTGCTCGGGTACAGGAAAGCAGTTCTATTCCAGAGGCTCTTGTCATATGCCTGTAGGACTTTGGCTCATTTACCATTTAACCTTTCCACTGTGCTTGGCAGAAAATCCACACCACTGCCAAAATGTGATCAGATATTGAGGAAGTCCAGGTCCCCTCCAGTCTCTTGCCTTCGCTTGAGGAATCTGAATCAGGGCAACCCAATGTGGATTTAAGGCACGTACAGAGAACAGTAGTTTGAGTAGGGACTGTGGTTATGTACAGAACACACATTTGTCTTATTTTTTCTGATCATTTATAGTGACTTTTCTTTCCTCCAGAGAGCAGCAATTGTAAACTGGTAATCTAATTGTAATCTATGAGATCTTGGGGAGGGGAGCAGAGCTTGAACCTTCCTGGTTTTCATTCAGATGCACTTGGGTTGCTCAGTGTTCCCAAGGAGTAGCTGAACGATGCAGTGGAACTGGGCATTGGCTCTGAGCATGCTGTGGCTTTCTGTACAGATGGCATGTACGTGCTGCCTCACACAGGTTACCTCTTTATCGTAATCCAGTCATTCCAGACTGAAAGGCTGTTGTTTTATTTTATGCATTTATGCTATATAAAAAAGGTGGGTGTTGCAGGCTGAAACAATGAAAAGTGAAGAAAGAAAAAAAAGAAATAATGAAAAAAAATATCGTTGTGTCATTTTCAAAGATATTATTCTCCTTCTTTATTTCCCTTCTACCTGCTACACTAATGTGTAATGAATATACTATTTAGGTGAAATAGATTTTCTGTACCTACTCAAATATACCGAATAAGTCAGCGTTTAAGTTGATACAGCCAGGCTGGGGTGGGTTTTTTTTTGGTGTTTTGTTTTTTTTTTTTTGTTGTTGTTTTTTTTTAATCTGAGATACACAGCAACACCATCCTTGGAATCTTGTTGACAAATTTCTAGCATTTACAGAAAAAATGGATCCTTTTCTGTTTCAGCGGTGTTGCTGGGGCTTTGCTGTAGCTCTGCTGCCACAGTACTATGTGCTGATATCTAGCTCAGTAGATAGCAGCAGAAAAGCCAGTGTATTCATGGAAACAGTGCTTCCTCAGACAAGTGATAATCAGCCTAATGTCAGTGTCATGCTGCAATCAGACTCTGACAAGGTTTGCAAATATCTTGAAAGGAACTGCTCATCTTCAAATGCTGTAGCTCAAAGCCCAAGTGGAACAAACCCCAAGTTTGCTGCACGTCAGCTGCAGAGTTCTGTTGATGAGCACAGCGTGTATAAACAGAGGCCACCGCTATCGTCTCCAGCAGGAACAGCCGGATGCACTGGGCTGGTCGACTACTTAAAATCTTGCTGCATAACCACAGAAACTAAAAATGGAGCTTAAAAACCCATTACACATCTCCAGAGCCATAGACGGTCTTTTTAAAGCTTCAAGGCCATTTTTAACCAGTGCCAAAGACTTTTTTTAGACATGTCTGTTCTCAAGAACTTCTGTCTGGTTTTTGGCATTCATGAGAACAGAATGAGTCCTGGGGCGGGATAGGACGTAGGATGGTGGTTCAAGCAGAGGGGTAGTCCATGAACCCTCCCAGCTCTGCCACAGATGTGCATGCTCTGCAAAAGGCATTTGCTCTCTTTGTGAACTTATTTTTCCAGCTGTGAAATGGGGGCAATACCTCATCTATAACACAAGGCCTTGTTCATTAATGGGTTCCCAGTGCATTTTAAGCTCTCTGGGATGAATAGTGAGCACCCTGCAGGAAAAAACAGCCAGAAGGATAAAATATAGTTTGTTATGCACTGGGCTATCTCTCTGGATACTGTTATTTTGAGGAAAAGCAATTTGCTTTTTTCTGCTGCAGTCTCTCCTATCTTTGAGGATTAAGGGTTTGGGGAAGGCTAAAGCAGGATTCTCCATGCATTGGCAGCTCTGCCACCGTTGTGGTATGGTGAAGCCAGCCTGCAGTGGAAGGGCCATGTCATGTGCATTACACCTGCTTTCTGTGGGTCTAAAATGACTTTCATAATGGGCCATACTGGAATTAAAACACGTCATAGCCAGAAAGGACCTAATCTGCTGTTGTCTGCACCTAGGGCTACGGAATCTCTCCCAGTGGTGTTGTACAAAGCCCCAAAAGCCTGTGTTAGATGTACATTTACTTCCCTGGTGTGGAGGGAGGCAGTGGCAGCCTGGCTAGTATGTAAGGCAGGAGAGCCTTTGTCTTCATCTTTGAAACACAATCACTATTGCTGTCTGAAATGACAGACTGTGATGCCACTATTTGACAATTTTAGGCAATTAGTTTATTCAAGTCAAATATAAAAGACAAAAAAAGAGCCCAACGAGTAAAATTTTACATGAGGTTCGATGTTCTGCTTTTTTTTTTTTTTAAGATAGCATTTTCCCTTTGCTCTGTACTTCCCTTGCCATGTTAAATATGGAAGTTACACAGTGAGAATATTTCTTTCTCAGAAAAACATAAATCCCCTAAGAATCACATAGAGAGAAGCCTCTAAACCAATGGTTTTTTTGTTCTGCAAGCTAATTCATAGCTTTTTATCTTATAATGAGCCCTGTGGGACTGCAGTTGGTCGGTATTTCCATTTGGGTACGTTCACAGGTGAAAGACCTTCCTGGAGCTTGCCAGGTTCCCAACTGAATCCCCTGGATCCTTGCTCTTGTAGAGCAGTATGATGAGAGAGTGAGTGCATTTATTACCTCAGTTATAGTTGTGCTCTCACACTCCATCAGTTCTTAGAGTCTGAAAGGACCAGAGATTCCAAGAAAGCTTCCAAGCCACACACAGAAGGGAAGCGCCCTCCAAGAGCAGTGGGGATGTCCAGAGCCCCATGGTCACTCCCAGAGATTGCAGCAGGTGCAGAATCCATCCTTCTGTTCTGCTTTGCAAGTTTGCAGGTTTAAAAACCCGTATTTAAAATTTTGCCTGGTACTTTCTGTTAGTTGCAGAGCCAGTAACAATCAGTGTCAGGTGGTCTTGGAAAGAGGTTAACAGACCATATCCCAGGACTTCATTGCTGGATCCTGGAAAGTCTGAATTTTCATCCCCTTGCTGGTCACACTAATTTCTAGTAATTGTGAGGATTTTAGTATTGTTTTGAAAATTTTACATATAGGAATAGAAAGTAAAACCTGACATATGGCGTCTGGTTCAAATGAATTAGAAAATTGCTCCTGGAGACCTCTCTCTGAAATAATGGCATGACATAATATTCCACTTTACAATTTCCAGGTTTTGTTTGCATTCATGAATTATGGTGAGACTGCAGCTCCAGGTCTTTATAGTGAAACAGATCAAATTTGATTCTCAAATAAGGAACGACACAAAGATCTTGAATAAAATTCATTTAAAGGAAAGTAGTACCCTAGAAAAATTAAAAGGCATAGTTAAAGTAAATTCAAACAAGCTTTACCAATGTTTTTCTGTGATTACTTTAGCTTTTTATATATTTATGCTGAAAAATACGATGTTTCTCTCTGAAGAATTGAGTGGCATTGAATTTTGGCCATGAATAAATTAATCCTTTTTCAATAATCTATCCCTGCTAGGACAGTACCATAACAGGCGACCTCAGCTTTTGTGCGTGCTATGAATCTTGTCTGGCTCAGGAGAGCAGGTTAAACATCTTTGTTTTACCTGTGTTATCTTCCTGAAGCCTGAAGGACTACCTAGTTATAAATATGCAGGGGAAATCTGTTCCAGTGCACATATACCTTCTCTGCATTATATCTCTAATAGAAAATGATTGGGAACTGACATACACTGACCTCCAGCAGATAATTATCTGATAAAATTGATACTTCACTTCAAAATGCCTAAAAAATTATACTGTCAGATTGATGTTTATTCCTAAAAGCATTCTGGAGAACTTCCCCTTGATCTAAGATCAGTCCATTGTCAGATTCCTTAAAGGCCACATCATTTGTAAATGATATGAACTGCAGATGTATAATTCATGTGGAACATAAAATAAGGTTTAAAACATTTGTATTAAAAAAGGTGAGGTGATCCTATATTAAATCATATTTATGGCCTAATTTTAAAGTATGGAATCCTTCTGACTGAAGTTTAGCACTTCTTACTTTTTATTTTTTAGAATTTATTTGAAAAAGAGGTAACTGTGACAATGATGTTGGCAGACAAGTGGTCTCTTTCTAAAGTCCTTGTGTTGATCTATCATATTATTTTCCATTAGCTCCCCCTGTGCTTTCTGCAGATTGCTTTCAGCCATATTTTTACTAACTGTTTTTGGACGTGCAAACTGCAGATTTCACCATCATTGTTTTGACATTGCAAGCTCAAGGTTAATGGAATTTCTTAGTGGATAAAAAGAAAAATAACTACATTTTCAGTTAAATCATCTGGTGGGTATAGCCAAATTGCAGGAATCCTAGAAACCATTGCCATTAAAAATATATATTTTAAAAAAAAATTCTGGATACATTTTGCTATTTTTTTTCTTCCTTCTTATTAAGGTCTAAAAAACTCTTAAAATTTACATTTCTTTTCCTACTGCGTAAGCCCAACTGTGTTGCTATCATCTCTTCTCGAACTTCTTTTAAAAAATTCTGAGAAGTATAATAATGTTATTTGATAGGATTATAATACTCTTGTTTTTAAAACCTTAGCCTTGATCTCATTATTACACTTTTACCAATAGAAATAGAAAGTAAAAATTGACATGTAATAGAAAGTAAAAATTGGCATCTGGTTCAGACGAATTTGAAGTTTGCTCCTGGAGACCTCTCTCTAGCAAAATATAAAGATTTGCCACTGTCTAAGTTCATAAATGACCTTAATTGTTTAAAAGCCATGTCTTTAATTACACCTTTTGAAGATCTGCAAGCATTTACTAATATGATACTGGGCAGTGTTTTGGCAGAATTCTCCCTGAGATTTGTTTTCTTTGAAGTTTTAGCTAGAGTTACGTTTGCTTTCCTTTAATAGTGAAGAAAAATAGCAACAGTAATTGTTTTCTTGTAATACGTGATGGACTTTTCGTTCCACTTTGCGTCCGTGATGGGAATTGTCCTGAAGTTTGCTTTTATAGTTCATGGGTGCTAGAAGTTAATGATCTTAAGTGAAAACAGGCAAACTTTTGGGTGCTTCAGAAGCATCTTACCTGAAAAGCTTTTGATACAGTTATTTCATCCCCCTTTAGGCACTTGCTCTCACCACACACAAGTGGGCACAGAACAGCCACATCGCTGGCATGCAGCTCTCAAAGCAGGGGGAAAGCCAGGCTGCTGCTACAAGTCTCAAACTGACCATAGAATTCCTTTAGTGCAGGAGGAATTTTGCCCCTAAAAAAATTTTTATTTCCTTCTTTTCCCCTTTACTCTGCTGGAAATCTTGCTTTCCTTTGTTCCCAGAACAAGCAAGCAACTTATTGTCATATCTTGCTTTTCCACACCACGCCCAGTGTGCTGTTTTCTTGCTTTCCTCCTTCTTTGCTCCTTTGCCACCTGCTGCCTTTCCTCACACGTAAGCAGTGGCTATGGAGTGCTGTTCTGTCACTAAGATGCTTCGCAAAAGTGCTTCCCAGGTGACAATATCAATAATAACAACACTAATTTTAAGGCCAAATGCTTAGTATTTTAACAACCTATCTCTTTTCCTAAGTGTCACTACTGCATTCATAATCTGTGCTACCCAGCAATACTTGGGTTAGAAAAGTATGCAATCCATAGAAGAACCAACAATAGATTTGCCATGACCTAGCTTTTATAGGTGTGGCGTTTCTACCATTCCTCTGTAGAAAACTTCTTTTCTCATTCATTGTCCCTAGTTTAGGATGGGAAGCCAAAATTTTTGAAGTTACTTTGTTCAGCTTCATCCATCAAATTCTTAATCTGCCTCTTTAATTTCCCTCAATATGATAATTTCTTGTAACAGTAACTGAAACAAAATAGCGAATTAAAAAAAGGGGATATAGCACTGCATGTGTTTATTAAAGTATGATCACATCAGATAACCTGATATTTTCATTAAATTAGGATTTTGAGTTACTGATTTCATAGGCAAGGAAAATATTAGATTTTAGTCTGTGGGGACTTTTGTAATGAATTTGAAATGGTCCTATGCAGAAAATTAGCTTTGTTTGAGAAGATGGAGATAATAAGCAGAAATTTGAGATCAATAACAAATTGTCAAAAGTTTTGGTCTTAGAGCTGAAGAAGTTTACCAAAGAAGTTCCCTTAGGGTCACTTCTGAGGTTTTTCTTACTCACTATTTCATTAATATTTTTCACATAGGGAGCATGCTAGTGACAACTGTTCATGATGTTAAGTGGTGTTGGCAGTATACAGGAGAGCAAAGATTTCATACTGGAAGAATTTCATACTGGAAGAAGTGGATAATCCCAAGGAATGGCAATACATGGGAAGAGTGGATTTTTTTATTGCAATATGAAGGTTGTCTTTTTGGGGCCAATATAAAAAGAATTCCAGTTTTCAGGTAGGAGTGAACCATTTGGAAGTGATGAAAAGTATGTGTGCCTATAATTTTGGGAACAATTGTGTGCTGGCCTTGTAGTACAACTACAAAAAAGGGAAATGGGACTCCAAGGGTTACAAAGTGAACGGCTTGCTGTTGTGGCTGGAAAAATTTAACTCCATTGTTCAAAGACCTGTGAGATTTAACTTGAAGCAGCATTGAATAGTCTAAAGTAGTTATAATTTTAGCTGTGTAATTGACAGAGAGGACACAAGCACCAGCAGTCTTTTTTTTTTTTGGAAAACAGTTTAAAAAAAAGAGTGATTTGCAAGAAGCAAAACTGGTAGTTTTCTGTGATGCTTGTGGAAGGCACCAGATGAGCTGAGCAGGTTTCTATGGAATTGCACTCTCAGGACAGACATGAAATGGCACACACTGGTTTGGTGTTGCTCACCACAGAGTCTTCACTCATCTCTATTACCATGCCCCGACCATTCCTGCTCTCAGACAACAGGAATGTTCTGCTTCAGTCTGCTGAGCCCAGGTCTTGCCACAGGGCTTTATGAACTTCTTTCTAAACTGTTACCTCATGCCTGCAGAACTAGACTATTTTTAATAAAGGGTTTAATTACAGAGATGTGATAATGTTCTTTTTCCATGTAAAACAAGTAAATACAGACTTATATTTTGGTGCTCCTACAAAGGTGTTCTTTGTTTCTGCCTTTATACAGGTGACTACACAGACTGTAGGAATGTGAAAATAATTTCATTTTCAAGGCCATTCTTCTCCTTCTGATCTCTACTGCAAGAATTGTGATCAGTGCTGCTTTTTGTAGTAATTTTCTACTGGGAGAAACAAACAGGTGACCCAGGAGATAATTTTGTACTAGAGCCCGATTCAACACTACAAATTCATTTATTTTTAGGCTGCCAATCACTATGATCTTACAACTTTCATGTGGTTTGAACAAAAATATTGCTCTCTGCAGCCACAAATCTCTCATAAAAGCTCCATGCCATTTTATTTTTAAGAAAAAAATAATGTGCATATAGAGAGAATAAATACAGGTATTTTCCAAGTTCAAATGAAGTTAACATAAGTTACATTATGTACTTAAACCCACTGTAGTTTGTAATTTCTTAAATGACACTTTTTACATTGTGGGAGATGCATCACAAGCAGCCTTAGGTGTTTTACCCCTCAGTGATGAAGTTGAGCAAAATGCAAACCATGAGGGGAAAGTGAGCAGCTGGTGTTTAAGCACCTCTTGCAGGCATCTTTGTGAAACAATTTCAGAGTCAGTTCACGAAGGGGTCACTGGCTGTTCTGCTCTTTTGAATGTGCAAAGGTGATGTAAACCTGAAAGAGGAAAAGTTGAAGAAAAACGGTGTGCTGTCTTCCCCCTGCCCCAGCTCTATTTCAAATGGTAAGAGAGGAATCATCAGTTTCTCTGGAACTAGCCTTACTTCAGTATTAAGTCAGACAGAAATTTTGGCTGTTTACCCTGGAGTGGGCAGGGAGGCCGTCTGGTTCTGCCAAGAATAAATCATAGATGGTGATAATAAGATTAATATTAATATTAAAGCGTGCATTCCAAAGAGCAGCAGCATTTGGGTTTGCATCACCACCAAGAGACAACATGTCAAGCTGGCTTTTATGGGATGGTGCTCCAAAGGAAACTATATCAGGAAATACTCCATGGGTGTGGGAAAGACCACACTAGATGAAGTGAAGTAAATAAAGCTATTTTGTTGAAGTCTTCATGACTTGAATAAGCATGTGTTTGGAAGAGACAAACAGATGGGCAAAGTAACAATTGTTTTCAATGCAGGTTTGAATCTGCTTATGGTTTATGCTTCTTGGATTAGCTTTAAATGAGCAAAGACTCTATCATCATAATTATTATCTTTTTTCTTCATTCTGCACTTCCTTCTCCATATCTAACAAGACCTAAGTATAGTTTAAGAGGAAAAGGGACCTTTTCCCTATCTATATGGAGAGGAAAATCTGCCAAATTCTCCTAAGTGTAGCTTAAAGGAAAGAAATTTTGTTGGAGAGGGAATGGGTAAGAACATTAACATAAAAATGACCTTCTTTGCAGCAATGTCTGTAGTAATGAAAAAAGAAAATACACAGATAAAATGCTTTGATAGTGCAGGACCTGGGCTAACACCAAACTGACATTATCATCATCATCAAGAAGAGTTCATCCAGCTGTTGTTGTAGAGTACAAAGTAAGTTAGGAATGATAAACATAGCCTATGTTTACAAATCAATTCCTTAAATTAAATTCCTTTGTATCTCTTCACTTTTGTTCTCACCTCTTTTTATTCACCAACTGTCTTCCATATGTATGTTACCAGAGGCATGTGTATCTGGGTTTTTTTCCCCAGTAAGGCTTGTTTTCAGTGGAGAAGTTATCTCCTGGATGGATTCAGCATGCATAGACTTAATATTCCCATAACTGATAACAGATTAATCGGAGCTAAAGTGCTTTCTTCCCCATTCTGTCAAACACACACATGACAGGACATTTTTTTAAAATTATTTTAAATGCTGCTTTCATAATTTAAGGTCTTAATTATCCTAACTTTATCTGTACCCAGAAAAAGCCACTTCTGTGAACCTCTGGATAAACCAACAGTGACAGTTCCATGCTTGTCCCTCTCCTTTGCTTTCTCCTCCTCTTCCCTCTTGTTCTGGGAACCAGAGGCCATTCAAGGAGGAAGGGGAAGACCAAGAGAAGAGAGGCTTTGAGGAAAAGTTGGCTTGTATCAGGATATACTAGGACTGTTCCTTAATTTAATTGATGAAGCAGGAGCTGAATTCATTTGGACATTTAGCCTCTACCATATGTGGAATAAAAATCATTTTCCCCACACTTTGTATGTCTTAAAATTATAAACTTCCACTTCATGTATACATGCAATGTGTACACTTATGAGGATAGACCCTTTCTTTTTTTATTGTTTTTCACCCTGTTAGGTTTGGTTTATATCTTATCTGCTCAAACATTCCTTTGAAGCTTCTGCAGTCAATATGAAATTTCTTTCTACTAACTGAAACAGTATATACGTGAAGTGAGTATAATCTGAGCACAATACATTGTTCTAAGCAGCAACAGCAGCAAAAAAACAAAGTATTTTTTACTGCAGCACAATGGAAGTGGTTAGTGCCTGTGGTATCCATTCAGCTGGTATTTACTCAAATAGTGTTAAGAACATTTTAGCCAAAACCAAATTTGAAAGGCCAAACAGGAGAGTAAGAGTGAATAAAAGACATGAGGGAGGGAGGGAGGGAGGGAGGGAGGGAGGGAGAGAGGGAGAGAGGAGGAAAGCCTGACAAAACTAGGGAAGTGAAATAGATAGACTTGTGAAAGGCAGAGGCAGGCTAAAGAAGATGGCTAGCAAGGAAAAGGAAGGTGAATGGGAAGAAAGAAGAGAGTTTTTATGAGTATGTTTGAAATAATGTTTGATGCCATGTTTATTTCTGATACTACCCTTTACATACACATAGACAGGCTTATACTACACAGAATTGAAGTGATGCAGTGAATGCCTAAAAACATCAGTTAATATAACTTTTGCTATAAATTTACAGAATTCTAAATTCTTACATAGAGAAAATGAGGTGACACAGTGTAGGTGCTAAAAAGCTAGAAGCAGAGAAATTCTTCAGCCTTTTCTCAATATTCTGTGAGCAGACTGTCTTTCCCATGTAAACTATTTTAAACAAGGTCACAGTTTCATAAACCTCTTGCACCCGCAAGCTGTTTTGCAAGATTGTTATGGCTTTGACTTTGAAAATATTTTGGAATAGGTATCTTAGAACTTGGCCAATCCTCTCAAGGCGTGGATGGCCGAGGAACCGATTACCTATTGCCATTCAACACACTTTTGCGATCTATCCTATAAAAGTAGTGAGAAAATTATTAAAGCGCTTCCACTTCCACTTGTTCATAAGCCTGGACTCGATGTCGTTTTCTTTATGCGTCTCGGACATAACAGCGACAACTCAGACCTATGAGAATTAATTGGAAGGAATTAATGTAGAGTCTGTATTTTCTGAGAGATTTTTATATCAAGATGCCAAATCATTCTCGTAATGTACAGTTCTCCTCCATCACTTCACTCACCCAGTCCTAGCATTTTCCTCCTGTTTCACTGCCTTCTCACAGGCTGCTGTTTCCTCTTTGCTTCTGACAGCTAGAGCCAGTGGTAGGATCCCATGAACTCCCTTAGAATGCTGGAATGAGAGAATCCATGTACTCTGCTTTCATAGTTATGGAAGCTTGCACTTTATGTGAAGATTTAAAGAGCCCTTTGTACATGCTAGTGATTAATTCAATGCATCAGAAAATAAACTTGCATGTGAACTCTATCCTATTACATTCTGTGGGGATTTTAATCTGGAATATGTTAGTAAAATCTATTTGTATCTTTGAAATTACAGTGAAAATCGTCTGTCCTGCATAACTGGTGCTACCAGTTATTTAAGGAAATAGGTACTTAAATCATAATAGCTAACTAATTTTGTGACTTTTGTAAGGTCTGTCCTAGTTATGTCCTTTTTGAAGATAAAAAGTAGGGCTTGTACCAGCCCACAAATCCTGGAAATTAATTACGTGAAAGATCTCCCATAGATGCATTGAATTTTTTTGAACAACGTGTTTAGAAACTGCCAGCGTTCTAGGATTTAAATAGCATTCTGGTCATCGATAAAGCTTCCACTTATAATTGTACAAGGTGTACGTGCTAATAAGCAACGGCTGTAGCCATGCGTAAGCCTTTGAAAACACAAACGCGTCCGTGTGAATTGGGGCCTTGTGCAGAATTGTCTCATAACATGTTGTGCCACCTATTTTTATCCTCACCTCCGTAGGCAACGTTCAGCCAAGGTCTAACAAGGTGGTTTTTGCTAGGTGGTGTCTTGCTGTTTGTATTGGGGCTTGTGGGTAGTCTTTAGCTGTCCTGCAAAGTGATGATCCCATGGTGATTGGTCATGGGAATCTTGTTTGTGCAGCGCTGGGAGAAACCACTGGTTGATTTGTAAAACACCCACAGAAGTTCAGTTGATCAGTTGCGAAGACTGCAGAGAGAAAAAAAAACCTGGTTTGGTCCTCCTGGAAAGCTTGACTTATTTTTATTTTAGTTAGTTTTTGTGGCCATGTAAACCCTCAGGTAAAATAATGAAAGAAAAGGAGAAAGTATCTGAAATTTACCCTTAAAAAAGCAATTTACTTGGAATAATTGTTAATCCAGTGTCAGAACTAAGGTTCAGAGAGGGAAGCAATTGGCCTCCATGTGTACGTGTAAAATTTGGGGGTTTGGGGATGTAATTTTCTTTCTTAATGGATCCACATTCAGTAAAATGCCAGTTTTATGAAGAGAGAATTGTAAATAATTATATGTTTAGAGCTTCTCAAAGTTTTTTTTAGGTTGAGTCTGTGGGTCCAAATTAACTGTGATGACTAGGAACAGGTTAGATTTCTTTTTTTGCCTTGCCAGTGTTGCTTCTTGGGCTTACCTAAATATTCCCAGGCTGACTCTTACCCTGTTCTCAACTGAACAAAAACTGCTTGTAAACCGAATATGTCAAGTACATCAGATTTTACCCCTCTTTCTGTATCTATGCTTAATACTCATGGAAAAGAATGATATTGTTTCTGAAACAGGATTTTATTTCTTTGTAAAGATTGGTGTTTGAAGCTGCTCTGGATTTGTAGAATTTGGGAATCAGTCAGTGGCCAGAGTGAGGTTAAATGGAGCAATAAATTTGAAGTTATGATTAGGCATGCAGACTGAGTTTCTTCAGAGCAACTTATGCAACACAAATATACAGCCTCTATAAAATGGAATGGGAGCTGCATAGTTGCAACTCCAGCACAGTTTTGAAGGTCTATGGCACTATTTTAAATCAATCTTGCAATCCTTCTGTTTCTTTTTGCTACAACTGATCACAGGCTTATTTTCCTTTGCAAGTTGTGATTGACTTCGATCCTTCCAGAGCCTTTTATATTCTGGATCAAATTTAAGATGTAAAAATAAGTAATTTTTGAAATGCTGTGGCTTTAAGAATGGTAAAGGACAGAGGGTAGGAATGAAAACAATGTCATGATCTGGATTAGCCATGCTTTTGATAGATGACGTTTATTTTAGTAGTTTGGGCCTCTCTGGAATGGAGACTAGAGAAATTCACTGGTTTTTTTTCAAAAGGTTCCATTTTCTGCAACTTCATTCTGGTCTGCTTTCTTCCTGTCATCATCTCCTTGGTCTCAAGAAAGACTACCTGACTTGTTTATGTAAACCTGATGACAGAATTTGGACAAACAGGAAAGTAAGGAAATCACTATCTTCTCAATTCTAGGAGCAAGGCAAATATATTCCATATTTCAAGCAACATTTGGCTTTAATAATCATTCTACAAAGGGAAGAGACGTTGCCCAGACAGAAAGAAGCATTCATGGGGAGAGAATCAGAAAAGTGAAGAAGGTATATTCAATCCTTTGAGATTTATTTTTGCAAAAGTTAGCTCAACAAATGGAAAACAGAAACTACATATTGCTGTATAATTTTTTAATAGTCGTAGCTTAGCCAAATCCCTAAGGTTAAAATGTTTAAAGAAAATAAGCAACAAAAGAAATAAAATTAAAACAAAATAGTCTCAAGTGCTCTATAAAACAGTCTTGAAGAATATCCAGAAAGTACATCTGTTGTTGGATGATGGAAAAGTACATGATAAACAACCAAAGAGCAGTGCCACTGGCATGGAAGGATACATTTTCAGATAGTAAAGATAAAGTTGTGAAACAGTAATACGTTCCTCTCATGTCTGTAAAATTTAGTGCTTTAAAGGATAAAACCAAGAAAAAATAAAATCCCTTTCAAGGTGGAGAAAACCAATGCACAGGCACAATTTACTCAAGATTGTGTATGAGAGCCCTAACACAGCTGGAAATTGAACCAAAGTCCCCTGTGCCCAGACTGGTGCCTCATTTGATAGGTCATATCTCTCCACAGCATATTGGGGCAAAGGTCTGTCAATTTTTTGGTAAGTGCGTTTACTTATCTCCCTTTTCTTGAAGATTAGAGAGCTCCTGGAGAGAGAATGCAGAAGTGTTTTTCTTTCTGCCATGATGTGCAAAATTATTAGGGTTATAGTTGTACTCAGCTGGTATTATCAGTTTAGTATTTCCTAGGTATTTACAAAGAGTCCAATACCTGTTTCAGTTATTTTTTCATAGTGGCAGCAAGATTAGCCCAATGTGTGAGTGTAGGATGTTTAAACCTGGGAGTTCAGCTGGTGGAAGGGGATCATGGGAAGCAAAGAGCTAGAATGGCTAACGAGGTGGGTCCCTGTCCAAACTCGTCGTCTCAGAGGATGGTGAGGAGGTGGATGGGCACATGGAGATGGTGTTACAGCATTGGAATGTGCTGCATCCCTCAGGGTGATTCCAATCTGCCCAAGGGGCCAAACCCCTACAGAAACTCAGATAAAATAAGCCCACATTAGCCCTCATACTTCTTCAGACTTTCCTTTTTAAACCACTCATGAAAACTCTTGAGTGTTTTGACTCTTCAGTTGGGACTAGGGGTATAGGACAAGGATGAAGGATGGATCATCCTCTTCAAGTTTAAGATTATTTATACAGGTCAGGTGAGGTGTTAGTGTAAATATCTGAAAAGCAGGCACCTGTATAAAGAGTGTACAAACATCTAATTTAAACTTTGTATGTTTTAGTAATGCTTACGTATTTTGTTTCTTTCAAAGAACAAGGGGGAGATATCTTTTAGCTGGAAATATGGGCTCTCCATGTGGATAAGTTGCTGCAGAACGACCTGCAGGCCAGGGAACCTGCACTGTGAGCATCCCAGTACCTCGATCAGCCCAAGTATGTTCAGGATGTGTTGGGATCACTACCACTGAAGCAAATACATTTTAAACAGGTTTGCTCAGATTTAGTACTGTCATAGACCTGCATGTGCGCTATAAGCCAAGCTTAGGCACCAGCCTTATTTTCACCATATTAAGTTGGTATTTGCTTTTGAACAGGGGGTAGAGTGAGCTGCATTTCAGTAGCATGTAGCTGTTTAATATTCAGACAGGCATAGTTAACTGGCAAGGCCAGAATGTTGCATGTCAAGGTTTAATCCTCTGCTGTACAATAAAATTTCTAGACAGATTGCCAAAAATCACAGAGGAATAGAGCCATAAAGCTTCTCTAGTCAACAGTTTAGATCTGGAGTGACAATGCCAGGAGTCTGCTAAGTGTTAAGGTTTCCTGTGAGATGCATGGATTCAGCAACCATTGTCTTCAGCTCTCTACTTCATCCAGGCTTTTGTAGTTGTCTGTAGAGAGAAGATACAAGTAGTCTATTCCTGACTCATAATTTGGATTCAATTTACAGCCTACCCAACAGGTAGAGAAGGAAGGATCCAGATTTAAGCCCGTTCTTCCCTGGATCCATTTTTATCCCCTGTGACAGGGTGATGGTGTCTGACAGCAGTAACTATCTGATCTCCCATTTTGAAGCTGTTCCTTTGCATGCACTCACTAAAACAGGACTAGATGCTGGTCTCCTGGGAGAATGCCATCAGCAGTGGTCAGGCAGAGACTCCTTTTTACTTTTGCTTCAGACATTTCTGTGCTTTAGACAGAGCTGAACAGGAAAGATTAGGAGCAAATGTGAAAGTTGATGAGGTATGTGCTCTGAGCATCAGGAACAAGGTACCTCTGTGTGCACATTACAAAGGAAATTTGAACACATCAGCCCTGTTGAGGGAGGCTTAACACTGCAGGGACTTTATGTGCCTATGGATAAGGAAATGTCTGAACCAGAATGTAAAGGATTGGGTACATAAATGTTCAGACCTCAAATTGTGAGTCTTTAGTTGTTGGTTTTTTCCCCTCCACAGGTGAAATTGATGGATAAATAGATGTCCAAAAGTTGGATTATTTTACTTTAATAAGTCACAAATGCCTGCGATCCTACTTGTCTGTTCTTTTAGTACTACTTTTAATGTTTTGCACACTGGGTAGTACATTTTTCTGATTCAAAGGACGGAAGTTATACAGCTGGGAATTTATGCAGTTTGTGACTGCAGAGACCTATGTTTCCAAAATTCCTTGGAAAGTATTTACCTTCTGCCAGTAATGATGTGCTAATATTCAATGGTAGTGTATCCTCACATATTAACTGATTCAATGCTGCAAAACACGTGCTAGAGAAAAAAGAAATAAAGAAATTGCCTGTTAGGATTGGAGGCAGGCAATGATCAAGTTGTATTGCTACGAGTAATGAAAGCTGTGTGACCTGGTTCACTGGCAACCTCGTCATCCAGAATTTTTAGCATGCTGGTAGGAATTAGTGGGTATTTCTCTGTATTTAAAATGAGAAGAATAATACCTCCATGTTCAGTGAAGTTACTCATTCAGGGGATTATGATGGAGTAAATTGAGAGAGCAAGGAAAATGGTCATAGTCAAATTCTGCTGCTTCATTAGAAACTTGAGATCAATAAAACGGGTAAATGAAAATTAGTTAAGAGGAAATCCAATGCTGAACTGCAAATACATATCTTGGAATTAGTTTTTTTGTTGTTTTTAAGATGTCTATGAATACCTTATTTCCTGATATTCATCTGGGGTTTTTGCTTTATGAAAGAAGACTAATCCCTTCTTCAAGGAAGGGGATGAGGGAAAGGACAAGGACCCTGTCATCTTGTGTACAGTCAAGGGTATGACCCAGAAAACTGCATGTGTAGACTTACAGTTCCACTTAGAGGTAGTAAATTTGTGGGAATATGTGGTGAAATTAAAAGGAATTTGTAAATTATTTGGTAGAGGAGACAATGCTATTTAAATAATTGCTTAGCACTTGGAGACAAAAAATGAAAGATATAAAAAGTATTTAGCAGAAAGAACAGGCGATGAATTAGGTGTGATGGTCTTGAGGTTATGACCCTGTTTTCTGAAGGTCTGAGCTGAATGGGTGATCTATCAAATACATTTAAAACTGAAAAAGAGAAAAGTTGGCGTGTCTTCTAATTTCATTGTGGTCTTTAGGAACCATGATAGGTTCTCTGTTTTGTTAGCATGAAGACCACTTAATTTTGTTAGGATATTGCTGTTACTGAGACATAAGTGCTGATGCATAATAGCAAAGCAAAAAAGGAACTATGTTTGGAACATCTTTTCATGGTTTCTGGAGCTCTTGCACTTCCCCCCTATTGTCCTGTGTCTCTCTGGAGCTGTCAATAACTGAAGGGAAAAGCTGAAGAGCTACTTATGAGCTACTTCAAAAAGAGCAGCAGTAGAAATCAACAAGCTGAAACTTCCCCCAGATAAATGAACTGTTTATAGGTTAAATAATAATGAGATTTTTTTTTCCTTGATATTTCCAAATACCATCAGACACCCTGCCGCTTCCAAAAAAAGCCCAAAAAAACAGCTTTAAGTTATTGTACTCTGACATCACTTGCATTCATGTGTTCTGTAATTAGTTTACAAGAAGTTCTATACATAAACATGGAAATTTCCATGATTTATTCTGAACTGACACCACTCCCTGCTCTTACAGAGTTGCTGCAGGTATTCCAGAGTAAGAGTTTTGGGAAGGGTGAAAAAGGACCGTTTCCAGCTATTTCTGATCTCTCTGGACCACAAAAGCAGGAGAATAAAAAGGAAAGTAAAAAGGCAACCAGGATGGAATTATTGGATTTATGCTTTACTGGCAGTGTAGACTTTTCACTCTATGTACAAGTACAAAAGATGTGTCAGTGTCAAAAGGAAGTAAATTCCAGTAGACACATCAGTGCAGCTGTGTTTTCAATAAACTTACAAACAGTTAAAATTGTTGCATTCTATTTGCATTGCACAGGAAATAGGCTTTTAGACAAGGGAAATCCTTACCTAGAAGAAGATCTATTAAGAAACAGGTTTTGGAGAAATAATTGCTTGTAAGGAGAGATCCATGAGATTGGGATTTGTAATAAATACTTAAGAAAAAGCAGAAATAGATTATAACAAAATATTGGAGTTTGGTTTGTCTGTGACGTCACAGACCTGCTGAAGTTGAGGGGTCCTTGACAGTGAGTATCTACCCCTTGCAAAAAACAAATCTGAATTTGAATTCGAGACATTAGGAAAACCAATAAAATTGAGACAAATGAGAAGCTTTTATTTGTCTGAGACACCATCAGTTAGGAATCTTAAAAGGAGGTAATAATAATTTAAGGCATCTTTTAAAAGTATAAAACAAATCAATCTCTTTGTAGAAAAGCAAGTTTGTGGAGCTGAAAAAAAAATAAGAAAAAAGGGGAAAAGCAGTAAGAGAAACATCTCAAAAGGAGAATAAAAATGGAAATGAAGGGTCAATAGAAGCATGGTGTACAGTGTTATGGGCTTGTCAGCAACAGAGTTAACATGACAGATACAGCCATGGCCATGCCACACAGGACAGTGCCTTCTTCTAGAGGAGGAAGCCTTTAATGCTAACAGTAAACTGGCCTGGCAAGTATGAAAATTTCTGTAAAAACAAATACTCTTTTAAGAGAAAGTTGGGTTTCTTGGTTTGTTTTTTTTTGGTTTGGTTGGGGTTTTTGTTGTTGTTGGTTTTGGTTTTTTAATTTTGATTCCTTTTATGTGTCTAGAACTGGAAATACAAAATATCATCAAAAAGGTATAATTAACAATGCTTCTGGATAATAAAAGTGAGAGTGGGGGTAAATTTTTCAACTGCTGGAACCACTTCCTTTTCAAGTAAAAATGTTTATCAAAACAACTGACCCTTTTTGTCTAGAATTGACTCATTACCATTGCTTTAAATACCTTTCTTTCTGCAATGATTTTCTCTAAATCCTGAGTTCTGTTTCAATCCTGAGTGAAGAACAAGATAACATGATATGGTTGTTCTCTGCTTGCACTCATCATTCTTTTGCGTACCTTAGCTCCAGTGCACGAGAGATCTTCTTTACAGAAAGTACATAGACGTTTGATTTTGTAGTCAATGTTGTATGTCAATATGAAGGCAAGACGCTTAAATTCAGTTGTCAGCTATTCAGATTGTAATTCTAATGCCCTAGTTTTAAGTTCTATGCATAATAGTAACATAATTTTCTTGACATTTATTTATGAACAAATTATTGATGCTTATATAATCTGTAACTGGATAAATGTAAATTTGTCAGTCAGGAACGTTGGTCAGTTTTGGTTTCAATTATTCAATCATAATATTTTTATTTGGTGGAGGTTTAATTTTAACAAGCATGTTAGCTACAGCTTGAGAAGCACATCCATATGACAGTCTTACATCTACACTGTAGTCCCATTATTGTTTGTTTGACCAACATTAGTAATATTACAAGCATATTATGCTTACGAGCTGTATTTGTAATAATTGAAATATATCATGTATAGCTGTATCTATGGAGCTCTAAGTACAGAACAGGCAGAAATGAAAATAATGTATTTTTATTGTCAGTCAGATGTAGATTCTCCTGAGGAAATTAATCAAAATCCTATTTCAAATTCCCTAATTACCACAAGACAATTTTCAGTCCTTCTCAATCCTCAGGCTTCTGTCTTTGTTTGCTCTGGAGAATGGTGAAGGAGAGAAGTCAGAGAAAGGTAAGAAGGGACACTGTCTTCTTAACTGAAGGCAGTTCAGTGGGATTACCTGAGTGGAATGCAATATTCTGTGAGTATAACCTGCAGATGTGAAAACTGCTTAAGGAGTAGCAAGTTCTTGGTGACATCATCAGTGTCAGGTAAAGCATTTCTAGAGAGAGACACCTTTGTTGTTCGACCTTGATGCAAAAATATATGAAGGGATTTTATCTGCCTTTTCTTGCTTATATCTTCATGTAACCTTGTAAATCTGTGGCTTCAGATGTGCTGCCTTTGCTTTTTTGTCATGACATGGGATGCAAAGTGATTTCAAATTAACTGGTCAATACTAGTGCATTAATGCATGGAAAATAACCACATACTTCCTGGATTCTAAAGACTGCAGATCAAGGCTCCATGTTAAGGGATAATCAGATCTGCAACTCCTCTTTAAGCTGCACTAGCTAAAAAACTGCCAATTCAAAATATTCTTGCATTAGGGACAGGCTCCTGTGGCAAAAGCAAAACAAAACCCCCAAATCCCAACAACCAAAAAACCCCACAAAACCCAAACAAGATAATCAGAACTAACCAACCATTAAAAAAATTATTCACATCAGGTTTACAGTGTGAATAAGAGCTTAAAGACATCATAGTGTAGTCTTTCATGCAAATCTTAAATTTTTGGGCTTGTTTTGGTCTGGGATTTTTTAGATTTTTATTAGAGTGGATCTTTTTTAGTTGTGTATCTCCCTGAAAGAAGTACCACCTGATCAACAGCTCTATATACAGAATTTCTGTGTCTGTAGGTTTTAATGCAGCAGACATGAGACAGACAGAAATGCACAGTCTAGTCATTTTGGAGCAGCCGTAACAAATAGAGAGGGTGGGATGAAAGCAGGTGGTTGCTGCAGCAGTTTCTGGCCTCTAAAGGTTTTGTATGTGTCACCTCTGCTTTGCACAGCAGCTTCAGAGTTGCTGATTTAGGGCTACAGGGCACGTGAGTTTCCAAACAGGGACAGAACGAAGGGATCAACCTGATGCGTTGAGGTGTTCAGTGAATCCCACTGTACCTGCCACCCATGGCTAATGCCATGTCCTGGGCCACTTTTCCTGCACAGATCTGGCCTTCACAAGGTGTCTTCAGGAGCTCCCACAGCCTGTCTCACCATCCCAACCCACAGCCTGTCTCACCATCCCAACCCCTGCAGTGAAACTGCAGCAGTCCCACTCTGAAGGCAATGTAGAAAACTGCATCTAAACAGTAGCATTCAGACAACTAAATGACTGCTCGTTTAAATACCCTCTGTCATCCTGGGGACTGATTCTTTTTACAGACCAGCTCCAGTCAAGACAATAGCATGGATTACATGATTGTAAAATCGGTGCAAATGGGATCAGAAGCAGATCCATTAACTCTAAATTAGGGAATGTGGTGTGATCTTATTTCAGTGGACTATATACAGGCTCTGTGGCTGTTATTTCAAGTGACAGACGTTTGTTTTCCAGCACTCAATTTGCACACAGAATTAATGGTAATGCATCCAAGAACTGGTATTGCTAATATGCAGCATTAGCATAGCTCGCTCTGTCCCAAGCTTCTGCTGAGAAAAGGATTCCAAAAAGAGAGAAAAAGAGCTCAGACCCACTGGAATAATGACATTTTCTGTCTTCTATAGTGAAGCATTTCAGCCCAATGAGTGTTGAAAATAGAGACTATTATTTACTTTTCATGGTAGTGCAAACCGTTTTCAATGGATTGCACATTTTCATCAGGGCATAACATTTGCTCCTCCTAAAAGCAGGAAAATTCTGCAGACAGATTTTTGCCTGTCTTTAAACCCCTGACCAGATGACTAACCCCCAAAGTTTAATAGCTGGTAGGAGTCTGTAGGCAAAAGTAAAAGAAATGAGTTCATCAAGGAACTATATCATGCTTCCAACATGTGGCAACATGAGTGCCTCTTCACCATCTGTTATTTGTGTGAGGATTTTATTATGTAAATGACGGTACACACTGCTCTCTAAACAAAGGAAGATGATTCTCCTTACAGTATGTTGCGACTGCCAGGCTTCTGTGTCAGCCCTGAAACAAATAATGAAAGCAGCAGAGCCATGGCAGGCAGAATATCTTGGGTTCTTCTACTTCTCCTCTCGAAAGGGAGCAAATATCTTGATGAATAATTTTGTTTTTGCATGTATTGTGACTCATAAAGGCAGGTAGTCAATGAAACAGCGAACAGTAGACAGATGAAACTAAATTGAGGTGAGGTTTAAAGACTTAAAGTAGATTGAAGAAACAATCCTGCAAAACTGTGGAGATTTCTAAACTCTCTGGTCTTGCTTAAAGCTGAAAATAAGAAACTGGCCTCCTAAATCATCTGCAACAGACAAAAGGTGTTGTGGGATAGGGTTGGAACTAAAATCCTGCCCTACATCCTGGTTTAAAATTTTCCATTAAATTACCAATTTAAATTGAAATGTAATTATCTTAACTGGCATATTTTTGGCAGCTGTAATGAGAAGAAAAAAAAAAAGAAAAAATCCCTATGCTACGGTGGATCAAGTAAAAGCCCATAGGAGTTCTAGCACTGGCCCTTAATCAAAGTCTGCAAAGACACAAAAGCTTTGAGCTAATCTATGCCAAGCCATGTTGGACAGTATGGCACTGCCTAGAGCATCCTTCTGGTGGCATTTAAAGCACCTGGTGCCCTAGGAAAAGAAATAATATCCAAAGATGTACATTCTCTGTTTTCCTTATACCCATCTACCGACCAACAGGGGTTGCTGTGATAGCAGCACAATACTGCATGGGAAAGAGAACACACCACTATTTTTATTACATTAGCTTGTGTAATGTGTGGCACACAAGTAGTTATCTGCACACACACCCTTACTGGGTGTTTCATGTGGTTTAATATAATTAAAACACTGCTGCATTTATTGGTTTAACTCAAATCTTAATTTGATAACTGGAAAAGATATGCGTTAGGGTTTAATTTTTATTCCAGATTAATTTAGAAGTAACTGAAAGCAGTGTCAGAATTGACCAAATTGATGATTTTAGGGTGTTTGGTTACTTCTATTGCATTGTTTTTGTGTGATTTCTTACACTTGTATTTGTCAGCTTTTCCTGACTTAATTATGATTAAGTGTTGAACTTTACAGATGGCCAACTGCTGGTACTGCTGTATTGATCAGTTGGTTTTATTAATGTGTTAAATTTTGTGGTTGCAGCCAGATCATATTTTGTGATAGAACAGCTAATAGCTGGAGAACTCTGCCATGAAAGTCCCAAGCAGCACAGCCTTAGCGGGTATTAATTTTTCTTCAATTTATCTTTTTTTAAATTTTTTTTATTCATTAATGTCTAACTTCATTAAAGGTATGTCTGGAATGTTTTCATGGTAAAAGAGAAACCTGTGTTGCTTTTTAACAGAGGGCAGCGAAATAACAGAATGTGTACAGAAAGAATACAGCTACCACTGACACCTGGAAGCACAAGTACAACTGGGTTTTTTTTCTTTTTCCTGAGGTCCTCAAATCAAAATCTCTACTTCCTGTGAGAACCTGTTGTCATGGGGCTTTTTTCAGAATTATGAATCAATGGCAACTGTAATCTAATTCCTCAAGTCAAACAATTTGTTTCAAGTTTGCAAATGTGAAATAAGCTTGCTTTCATCATTGCAGGTGTCAGAACCAGTTCAAAATAAGTTAGGATATTGATTAATATTTCTGTGTCCTAATCTTTTCCTCTCATAATGTATGTCTAAAATTCAGACATCATTTGAAGATAAATTTTTACATAGATGGTATTCTAAACAGCCTAAAAGATCTTTGTGATGTGGAATGGTACTGAAAGTTAGGAAGAAATGTGAAATATATATAGATTTTTTCATCACACTTTTTAAATCACTACTTACTTCCTGCACATTTCTGAGCCTGTTCTCCTCTTATTCTATGAACAGCATTATTTTTATAAGTATCATGGATAAAATTTTTAATTTTGTGTCCAATTTGCTGCCATTTGAAGTTATGCTTTCCACAGTGTCCTGTGCAGACAAACTCCTTCCTTATAGCATAAAATTGAATTAAACTGTAACTGTAGAGTTTCTGTCTTTTATCCAACAAATGTTATTTTATACATCACATATATGTATATGAAATTGGTACTTATTTTCTGTTCTGAAACTTAGAAGTGATCTTTCAAACAGGAATGCCAATATTATTTTTCTTGAGATACAACACGTTACATTGTAACTATAATTATTCATTCCTATGTAAATGTTTTTTCTCTACCAGTTAGTGTATATATATAAACTAATGGGGAGCAGTTACGTAATAAACACTCTGTAGGGCTGAAGTCTGCGTAACCTTAGAAGCCTGGAAGTGACATTTTTAATATCCCATACAATGTTTTACCCAGTCATCTGTTTTCTGTTTCTCAGAACTCTTCGGCGCAGGCAAAGGAGCCCGACTTGTGCACTACTCCCTGATTTGAACAGGAGCTGAAAAACTTGGGAGAAAAATCATCCCACTCTGCCCATGGTCACAGCAACAGGACTTCAGTCCAAGGCAGGTTGTGCCCTGCAGCTGCCCCTGAAGGTCAGCAGAGAGAGGTCACAGCCACCATTCTGTGAGAGTGAAGGGTTTGCCACAGCCCCTGGCACTGCTGGGCTGGTGTGAGTGGGATGCCAGTAGATGTCTCTGCGGGGTGCTAAGCTCAACCCCTGCTGTCAGAAATGCCTTCCAAGCCCTTTGGTCAAACAACAGAGGGTCTTAGGAGGTGTTAAAAGTATTGGCCAGCCTTCTGGCCTAGAGTTGTAGGAAAGCATCTCAGAAGAAAATATTCTGGTCCTGGTTTTTGGACACCAGGGAAAATAGAAAATGAAGCTGTGGCTCAGAGTTAGTAGTTGGTTCTGCTATTTGCACATGCAAAACTCCAGAGAAAAAACCACGAGCAAAATGAAAACAGAGAGCTGTAAAGGCAAGACCTTTCCATTTAATTTTTTCCTCCAGAGTGCCAAACAAAGGTTATAGCAATGACAATTACACAACTTGAATAATTTTTTTATCTTTAGTTCCTGTAAATTCAAGCTGACGCTCACACCTCACCTAAATTCTGATACATGTCTCCTCTTGATTTACATGTTCTAGGTTTTGCAAAACAAATTTAATTCCTGATTGTTGCTTGATGGTGCTATCTGTTGGTGTTTCTTCTCTTACTTTGTGATACATGCTCATTTTTGTGGTGCTTCCCAGACTCCCCTTTTCCCATGTCACCAATCCTTTCAATCCTTATTTTAACAGTCTAATTTATTATTTATTTCACAGTGCTTTCTTTTCTTTCTTTCTGTTTTATTAGTGTACAATCCAAGGTATCTAGCAACCCTTGGGATAGATTGAATAGATGGAGTGTGGTGGACTGGATGTCTGAGAGTTAATATTCTTTGTAACTGCCAATAGCTTTGAGCATGCCAGTTTGTCATTCAATATTTTTCTTTTTTCTCTCCTCATTTCTAGTAATGCAGATAAAGTGATCCCCCTTCAGAGCAAAATGCCATGATGTTCACTAGAGCCATATAGATAGAAAATGGTGCTGGTAGCAGCAAAAGAGGAAAGCTTTCATCATCAGAACAACGTGGACCTAAAGGTGTTATAAACTAAAGGCCAATTATTCCCTGAGGTGCATGGGGGGGCCACTTACACTATAATCAGTCTTGTGAATATGAAGGCAGAAGGGGACCTTGACTGTCTGTATCTGGACTTTGTCAGGCCATTTGTTTGTGACCAGAGTTGTGTCATTACTGCAGTTTTCAATAAAGGGATGTTCACTGAGGCATCACATTGATATTTTTGAAGTATGTTCCACATTTTCAAAGGAACAAATTTATCAGCATAGAATTGAAATGTCTAGCTGCTTCAGTATGCTATTGAGATTCCACATCAGTGACGTGCAAGGGCGCTCATTTTTCTCCTGCTGGATTTAAGGGGAACGGACCCCACCCGGATTGCTGCATCCAGCCCTGGAGGGCCCAGCGCAGGAAGGACATGGACCTGTTGGACGGAGGCCACTAAGATGATCAGAAGGATGGAGCAGCTCTGCTATGAGGAACAGCTGAGAAATTTCAGATTCTTCAGCTTGGAAAAGAGAAGTTTTCGGGGTGACCTAATTGCAGCCTTCCAGTACCTGAAAGGGCCCACAAGAAAGACAGGAAGAGACTATTTACAAGGGCAAGGACAGGAAGTGACAGGACAAGGGGGAATGGCTTCACACTGACAGAGAGTAGGTTTACATTAGATATTAGGAGGGGTGGTGAGGCCCTGGCACAGGTTGTCCAGAGAAGCTGTGGATGCCCCATCCCTGGAAGTCTTCCTGGACAGGCCAGATGGGGCTCTGAGAAACCTGGTCTAGTGGAAGATGGCCCTGTCCCCAGCTGGGGTTTGGAACTAGATGATCTTTGAGTCCCTTCCAACACAAATCATTCTGTGATTCTATGATTTTCAACAAGTGAAGGCATGTTAAAAAGGAGATGATTTGGCCAAACCTTGTTCTTTTTTCCAAAGAGATTTTGTGGAAAATCTTCTTAGGCTTTCATCTCTGAGTCCTGTACTAAGCCAACCCTTTGCAGGTGTTTTAAGTCTTCTGGTGTTTCTGCAACATACGGCCTTTAACAATGACCTTTGGACCTCCCATTGAGTATGTTCACAAAATCTGAAGAGGAATCCTGTTCTGGCTGACACGTGTGACTCACGAGCCTGAGAGCTGAAGTGGTTCCTGCAGGATCATGCAGCCAACTAAGATGATTCCTTGGGCACTGAATCTCTGGCATCACTTGCTAAATATGCCACAGAAAGCAATAGTTGAAGCTATGTAGTTACTCTGCAACATCAATTCTTCTTCTGGGATCTACGGAAAATGGGTGAGTGAGCCCAGTCTGGCTCTTTGCTGACAGGCCAATTGGAATAATTGGTGTCTTTTTTTGAAGCATTTCTCAGCAAAAAAAAAAAAGCAAGGCTGGAGCTGAAAGGAGGAAAAATCTCTTCATGGAGTGTTTTATGTCTAGAATCAAGACTTTTTGAAGGATTTAAGTCCCAAATAGAAATGAAATATCCAACCAGCTATTATAGCTATTGGGAGATGGAGGAAAAAAAAAGGAGAGAAGAGGGGAAGGGAAACACTTCCAGGGAAGGTGATGCTGTTTGGAAAAAATGTCTCTTACAGTTTGGCATCTAGCTGTTAACATGCTCTTGCCAACCTGCGAGTTCATTTGAGGTTTACAGCAAGTTACAGGAAGAATAAAAAGTTAATCATGTGCAGAGCCTTGGTGTTGTATTCTTGCCATCAATTTCAATAGCAGTAATAACATACAGACTGCAAAGCGATTAAAGAATGGCACAGGATGCTTTCTACTTGAGTTTGCAAATGTACTTCCATTAAAAGCTTAAGTTGTGTGATTTTCATCCAAATTTAAAAAGATGATTTGATGTCTAAGAGCACTATATATGGGTTGGGTCTGGGCTCAAAGTCTTCTATCAGTTTTTACCTGCGATAGACGTGGGGACTTTCCTCCCTCTCTCTAAAAACAAAACAATATTTTATTGAGGTTCAAACACACAAAAAGAAATTAAAGGAAAAGTGGGAGAACTCAATTATGAAGATGGTTTCTCAACAGAATACTTAACTACGTGCTGTAGCCTGTATCTTTTTAACAAATCCCAAAAGTTCCTATTAAATATTTGAGGATTTGAAGCTGAGGAAACCTATTGAAATACTGTCTGGACCTGGATTAGCACTCCAGACAAAAGATTAATTTAATTTTCTTTTTAAGATTTGTCATTTTTTTTCTTTCTTTTAAATTTGTAACTATGAACTTCACTGTCATCTGCTGAGATAAAAGCTCTTAATGCATCTAAAATTATCATTGCTACTTACAATGAAGAAATAAGCTTCTCAATAATAAAACATGGTCTAGGAAGTCTTTTTAGTGGATTAAACTTTTTCTTTTCTGCTTCTGAAATACTTTGGAGTGGTAATGCCTTCCCTGAAATTCTGCACCTTTTTTTTGTAGTATATGGCTGAAAACTGAACGGAGGCTTTTTTGTTCTTTGCTCTCACACTACACAAACGGAATGGCAAATTATACCCATGGCATATACGGGCCTTTAACTACATTAACATCTTTATTAGCATATTTGCATGCATCTGATTTATCCTGATACATTGTAAACACACTGGACCTGAGGTATATAGCAGCATATAAAGATCTATTATTTTATTTAAAGGACTTAAAATTCAGCAAGAACATGCTGTAGGTGAGTGATCCTACTTATTAGAGATGGATTTTAACAACTTTAGTCCACAAATTTCTACTGTCATTTGGGGAAAACAAAGAAATTGATTTTAGAAAAAATGTTGTCTTTTCATTCTTTTATTTCTTGTCATTTTTTCTGTTTGATATATCAGTTTCTTGTACAATGCTTTCTCTCCTTGTTTATCAAAGTTATTAACTTATGGTCTATTGATGCAGAACAGTTGTTTAAGCTCAGACTTGGTACTTGGCTGTCAGTAAGAAAGATGAGGACCAAAAGTGTGAAGGATTTTCCCAGGGTAGAGCAAGAGTTACAGCCATGTCTCTAAGTGGAAAACTTAGGCAGGTGTAAAAAGTTGGATTGCAGAAAAGTAGGACAAGGCTGTCACTTTTTCTTGGGGGATAGTATAGTTAGATTTATAGGTTTAAAATAGTTATTAAGATTGGTTTATATTCAGCTACTTTGAATTGTCCAACACTTTCACTACATATAATAGTGAGACTTTGCGATTTATTTGGGTTTTGTCTTGCCAACTGGCCTGCCTCCTTCCCTTCCCTCTTTCTCCTCTTGCCTCTTTTGCAGTGTAATGCTAGATATGGGAGTGAAAGTTTTCCACTTATCCTGATTAGAAGAGTTTTCTCTGAATGTTAGTTCTTTGTCTTTTAACCTTGAGTTATTTGTTCAGTAATGGTTGAATCGCCTTTTTTTTTTTTTTTTTTTTTGAAAGAGAGCATAAAATTTGTGCAACAGTGCTGATGTCTGGTCTAACCTAAGTTTACTGAGATTTCTGTACACAATCTAATATTATTTGTGTGTATGTACCCTACTTATCTGCATGGAGATTAAACTGGCCTTGCCACAGTACTGATTTCACTAGACATGTGTTGCCTGTAGGTACTGGCATGCTCAGGTTCTAAAAAGAGTTGGTTAATAATTTGAATTTCAACAGGAAAGACAAGGGAGAGAGAACATTAAAACTTCGTGGAATAACTTCTTTTCTTCAATGTTGTAACTTAAAAAATTAAAACTTGATTATTGATGCTTCTTTCCACTCCCCCAAGAAAATTTTATACTTCAGAAAGGGCCTGAAGGCTTAGTAGGAGTTTAGTAAGAATGCGGGAAGGTCACCATCTTTCTTGATGAAGATTTATCTCATAACGTTCTGCCTCGTTCTTTAAAATGAGGAGGAAGTTTCTCTCTCTAGGTCTGTGACTTACAAGTGCATTGATTTTACATTCATCTGAACTACAATGCTATGCCTGTCAGTTGGTTCCTTGATGCCAGTGTGGTTATATTCCTGTCCTGAAGGGAAGGCATGTGGATTCCTTGTAGCTCCAGCACTACAGGCAGGAATTTCAAGGGTATGATTTCTCTTATTTGGAGTTACCAAAATGCTGGAAGAAGAGGTCAATGCCAAATAGATAGGCTGATTAATTATGTTTATTTTCTCCCCTAGAAGATTGGTTATATCAACAAGAAATGCTGAAAACCTGTCTTTAAAAGGAGCAATTTTCAGGGAGCCAGACAAACATAAAGTACAGATTGTCTGGTTCTCTGAAATCTTGACTGATAGATAAATATGAGGTGAGCTGCAGTGACTGTGGTGAGAAAGCTGAGTTTCAGAAGTAAAACACACTAGACTATTGTTTCGATGGTAGAGGAATGTATACATTTTTCTCATAAATTTCCTCAGGTGAAATTATACAACTAGATTTGTAAAATGAAAAAAATTTAAAAAGAGGATTTCTGTGCTAGGATGTTGCCATGACAGTATTGCTCCTGATATATACTTGAATATTATAGTCATAATACTATTCAGTGCTGTATATTTATGTATTATACGTATTCATTTTTTCTACATTGACTATGTGGAATAATTCAGCTTTTGTGATTTATTTTGCTAAAAGATAAATTTATTTTATATCTATTAATGGATGTACATACAGTTTATAAATTTAAGACACTAAAACGATTTATTTCTGATTTTTAACTTCTGCTGAAACCATAGTGTAATGATGGTATGTAGAGAGTAATATCCTTGCACTTCCTGAGGCCTTAGCTGGTACAGTTGTCAAATTAAACTGGAACGTTTTGTAAGTGTATCTTTAATAAATACATATGTCTGTCATGCTTCCCTACTCAGTCTTATAAATCAGACTGTATCTAGCTGTCAGATACTCTCAACCCGGTTGTCCTAATCTGTCAAGTAAAAATTATAGCATGTAGGCTCCCATCCTTCTCTGAAAATATTTATTTATACCAGTGACATGTCAAGGACACACCATTTTATGAATTTATTTTTTTCCCCAGCAACAAAACCATTAACAGCTGGCTCAAGTCCCTGCCAGGAGGGCAGTGGTTAATACATAAAGGGAACTTATAATGTAGGAACACCCCAGCCAAGCAAAATAAATGCTGCATAGCATTTTAAAAAATCTTGCTACATGCCAGATATGGAGCATTCAACCTTGTTTTACTCAGATTACAATAGTAATTTTATGCCATTTATCATCCTCACCCCCATTCATCTCTAGATGAGCCTCCACTCCTCTGTTGCGAAGGGGCTGTCTCCAGGTTTTGTGTCTCTGCAGTGTCTGGTGATTAACCATTACAGTTCTAATGACATGTCAGACACATCATAAACTATTGCTATGGCTTGAGAAAAAGATTTAAACAAGCCACGGAGAGTAACAAAGCTATTGATTATTCTGGTTCCATCAGCTCTCCCTGAACAGAGAGTATGACATCAGAAGTTGAGAGCTGGGGGAGATGGAGGTGTAGGAAAAGGATGAAGGAATCCTTGGTATTTTTAAAAGAATAAGTCTTTTTATTCCATATGCATGAACAGATGTTAGAGAACATTGCTTTTCACTTGTCTTTTTTAGAACTTTTAGACTGCATTCCACTTAAAATAACTATTGAACCTCACCTGCCTTCAGTCTGACAGGAAGAAAATGAACCTTAACTCTTTGAAATCTTGTGCCCAAATAATTAAAGAATAAAAATCCCAGTTTATTTACTTGTGACTCATTCTAGTAATCCTAACAATGCTTTTTCATTTTTCTTTTAATTTTTTATCCCTGAGTAAATTCTTAATAATTTTTTTGAAATGTGATTGGTTCACCTTCATTTTGAACCAATGTATTCATGTTATCTAGTTTCTGTGGTAATCTGAATTGTTTTGACTGAAGGATTGCAATGTCCCACAAAATAAGAAAATGTAATTTCCTCCCTTTTTGCAATACTAAAATAGAGACACTTGCCAATTGCTCAAAATAAAGTTATAAAAATGTATAGATAAAAAAGTTGGATTCCAGTTTGATATAGTATGTGAAGTTACTGAAGTTTCAGTCTTCTTATTCTGGATATGCTGTAGGAAGTACTGACAGGAGAGAAGAAGGCCTTCTCCAGACATCAGGAGGTCTGTTCTTTCATGAGCCACGGATGAGCAGGACGGGACACGATGTGAGGGACATGAGGGACATGCGAATTGGGACATTCTCTAGAAATCTGCCCCAGCTTGGCTTGATCCCTGCGTAGACATGGCCGCAACTCTGCTTTCTACAGGACTAGTTGCCAAAGGAAGTGCTTTCAGAAGAAGAGTGATACTTTCTCGATAATAATGACTGCTGCCTCAGTGCCAGAAGTGAGTGGAACTTGAGTCAATGTGCTGCACATGGGAAAACAGTGGGAATAGCCTGGGGAGGAAGCACGTTGCCTTGCAATCATGAAAAGGAGTTAATCACTTTGGAATTCCCCCAGGTGTATGACAGGGAATTGTACTTATCACAAATTAAATCTTTCATCAGTGCCATTTAACTAGTTATCTCCTTCTCTGACAGGCTGCCTTGTTTAACAGAAAATAGAGTCCCTTTTTTAAACTCCATTATAGTTGTTTTAATAATATTATTTATAATGAGCTTTTGGAGAATTGAAATATGATAGATGAAGTGAAAAAAAATCATTCTGAAAGTAAAATGTTTTTAAAAACCACAGCCCAGAAACTATATAATGAAGGCTGGTTTGGCTTCCCGAGTGTGGGTATCCTTTAAACTAATATAGCTATTTGTTTGCTTTTCCTAAAAGCCCCAGGCTAGTTCAAGCATAACCATTCAATTTAAGCAGAGTCTGATGAAGAGCAGTCCTATGGACTGTGCTAGACTGTGATGGATGTTCGCTGTGATCCTTTCTGCCCTTGAGATCTGTACGTATCTGAACGAGCCACAGACAGCCCATGAGAGTTTTGAAACCAGATAATTAAATGACTGCAGTGCTGGTAGGTAACAAGTAGCAAAAATGTGGATGCAAAGCTAAGGGATGCGGGTGAAAAACATCTTCAATCTCTCAAGGCAAAAGTTTGAGAAATTTAAATAAAAATTATGAGTGACTGATAAGGGAAAGAAACCTTGGAGTTCAATCTGATGAAATCAGTATGAAAACAACAGCAATAGCAATGAAATTTGGATGACTTTTATGTTCAGAAAATGACGGATAAAAGCCACTTTCTTTCTTGAAATCTGGATACTAGTAAAGCATTAAAGTACTTCAATTTTAAATGGTATAGGTCAAACGTTACTTGATTTGTCCCCACATGTGAACTTTCTTTACAATTTTACAAGGAAACACATCAAACATGGGCTGAAGGAAGGCTTATTGTAGATCCAGACATATAAGGAAGCAAGAAGAGAATGATCAACTCGGGGAATTCTGCTGTTTTTCTTGCGGTAACAGCATTCCTCCTCTGGTTTTAAGAAATCTAATTCCTCTTTGTTATGCTCTCATAAATGTGTGGTAATGGTAACTTTAAAGGGCACTATATGGATTTACACTCTTGAACCTGTTTCATAATGTTTCATACAAGTATTTTTGCCAAATAAACCATTGACGTTCTTACATGGAATTTACTTGGTGATTAAATTGAAGGTATTAGTTGCAGCAAATTCACCATTAACCTTCTCTAGAGAAGGGTGCAGTTCTTAAATGCACATAGTGAATTAATCATGAGCTTGTTTCTCTGAACAAAAGCAGTATTTAAAAGAATTTATTGTGAAAGACGTTTTATCGTCCATAATGAAGTGTTATAAAAGTCCTGAACGATTTCAAGTGACTAACCCCACATTAGGCTCTGGGAAATGTGTGCTTGGAACAGCTAGAAGTACAGAGGGCCTGATATAAAGCACGTTGAAGTCAATGACTATTTTCCATTGTCTGCAGTGGACATAAGGTTGTTCAATTTCATGGGACGGAAAAAATTTATTTTATGGAACACAAATGCACAAAGAAACAGAACTCGTTCCCTAAATACATGTGCTTGCTTCCTGCTGGTTTTTAATGGGAAACACGTGTGCAGTGTGAGGTGAGCACATTGAATTACCCAGCTTTTTGTAGGGAATTAGTCACTTTTGCAGGGGAATCAATATCCAGTAACAGGAGCTGATCAACAGTGTTTCAATTCAGTTGAACATGCCAAAAAGATGCTGTGAGATATGAGCTTTCACTGGTTTTCTGACTCTTTAAAAACTAGGGGCTGAGGGAGTTAGACTGTCTAAGAATCAAGCATTGAATTTATGTCTTATTTTTCTAAATTGGGGAATGGGACAGTGAAAAGCATTTCTGTATAGTTAATGTATATTCCTTCAGCTGCTGACATAGCAGGAAAAAAATTAAAATATGGTTGCAACCTGCATGAGGCTTAAACAATGAGAAAGATCTCTAGCAAACTGATGATTGTATACAATAAAATATTAAAATTCACTATCTTTTGTGTCCTGAGGAATTGTTTATTCCTCCAGACTACAAATCCTGTCATGGAGATCAATTGCAGTAAGATAAATAATTGTCATTCGATATAAAGAAAGAATTTCAATATTTTATATTCACTTGTTAGGTATAATGATTGTTTTAAGCATTTTCTTTGTGATGGACAGAGCCCATGCCATGCCTCACCAGAGTGTGTTATCCACAAAGGGAGCGTCTTTAACAACCAGCTAATCCTCTAGTTCTCTTTAATGAATTATTGAAAAACTGCTGTTGCAGTTGTCTTCTTGCACAGATTGCAGTTGTCCAAAGTTTTGTTTTTTAATGCATATCTAGAAGCACAACTGCTAAATATAAATATATCTGTGTTAATAATAATCTTGCTTATGTTTCTAGCCAATGAAAAGTGTTATTTAGAATAGAGACATTTCTGTCCATACAATTAGTGTCCACATATATTGGTTTTTTTTTATATGAGTCTTTGATGTCCACACTGGATTCTCCCATTTTTAGTGTCTTCGCAATTACATTAACAGGTTTTGGAGTCACTTCGACTGGAGTAGTGTTTTTGGCTGGCCTAGAGTTAATTTTCTCCATAGTAGCTACGTTTGGTATTTGTGTTGAAAGCAGTGTTGATAACACAGGGATGTTTAAGCTGTTCCTGAGCAGTGTTTGCCAGAAGCCTTTTCTGCTTCTCACTGAGGAGGCTGGGGTTGTGCAAGGAGCTGGCTGGGGACACAGCTGGGACAAAGAGATATGTCATACCACTTTGTTGTTGTGCTCAGCAATAAAAGTTGGAAGAAAGGAAGGGGAGATGTTTGGAGGGATGGCATTTATCTTTCCAAGTCACAATTATATGTTAAGAAGCCCTGCTTTCCTGGAAATGGCTGAACACCTGCCCATGGGAAGTGGGTACGTACTCCCTTGTTTTGCTTTGCTTACACGTGTGGCTTCTGCTTTGCCTTCTAAACTCCCTTTAACTCAGCCTCAAACCGTGCCACCTGGCCACAGGACAACCCTCGAGGAACTCTGATATAGATGTCTTCTCACGTTATCGGCGCGACATGCTGACTCTGGGTTGTGACACACAGTTTTAACACTATCACTTCAGTGGAAGAAAAACAAACTCCGATAAGTTGTGCAGAGAACTAAGCAGCCAAGGGGTACAACATATTTTCTCTTAATGTAAAATTATTTTTAAATGAACAGTGTAGCTAATAATCAGCTACTATTTCAGGCTATTTAATATTATTACAAAGCAAAATGAATAAGTTAAAATCAAGGAAGAGCGTACAAGTGGAACAAGTAAGAAAAAGCAAGAGAAAACAAAAGGCAACATTGAATTTGAAATAGGGTAAGAAAAAATCATAGGCATTATTTTCTCTCTTGTATTGCTTCTCTTACAGCATTTAAACAGTCCTATAACATAGCCCTCTTTTACAATGAATCTTACAAATTGAGAGGATTTGCTTTTAATTCTTCTAGATGGTGTGGGAGAAGAGTAGCAACTTTAGTGCTTCATTTCCTGACCCTGTAAACACCTAAGGATTTTGCTTGCTTTCAAGTGCGAAGGCCCACTGACACGCAGAGGGACTACTCAGAGGCTTAAACTTAAGCAGGTATGTAAGTGCTTGTGGAACTAGGGCTTTTTTATACTTATTGACTGACAGGTTCATTGCCCTACAGGGAGTACTTCACCAGAGTACTAGCAGTGACTTTTTTTCTTTTGGAAAATTCACTTTTGGTCTAGCCCTATTTACAGCTCCACAGATTTACGCTGTGGGAAGACCTGGAGCAGTGCCACCAAAGGTAGGCTTTGGACAAGGCTGTTGGATCAGCTGTGGCCTCGGTGAGGGCTGCAGGGAGGGATTCCTTGTGCTGGCAAAAATTGTGTTGCATGTATTGCATGGCATCTGCAGCCCACCCTGAGAAATACACTCCTGTCTGTGTTAGGAGAGGAGCTTCTGGGACAGCTTTGAAGACACNATGTTTAAGCTGTTCCTGAGCAGTGTTTGCCAGAAGCCTTTTCTGCTTCTCACTGAGGAGGCTGGGGTTGTGCAAGGAGCTGGCTGGGGACACAGCTGGGACAAAGAGATATGTCATACCACTTTGTTGTTGTGCTCAGCAATAAAAGTTGGAAGAAAGGAAGGGGAGATGTTTGGAGGGATGGCATTTATCTTTCCAAGTCACAATTATATGTTAAGAAGCCCTGCTTTCCTGGAAATGGCTGAACACCTGCCCATGGGAAGTGGGTACGTACTCCCTTGTTTTGCTTTGCTTACACGTGTGGCTTCTGCTTTGCCTTCTAAACTCCCTTTAACTCAGCCTCAAACCGTGCCACCTGGCCACAGGACAACCCTCGAGGAACTCTGATATAGATGTCTTCTCACGTTATCGGCGCGACATGCTGACTCTGGGTTGTGACACACAGTTTTAACACTATCACTTCAGTGGAAGAAAAACAAACTCCGATAAGTTGTGCAGAGAACTAAGCAGCCAAGGGGTACAACATATTTTCTCTTAATGTAAAATTATTTTTAAATGAACAGTGTAGCTAATAATCAGCTACTATTTCAGGCTATTTAATATTATTACAAAGCAAAATGAATAAGTTAAAATCAAGGAAGAGCGTACAAGTGGAACAAGTAAGAAAAAGCAAGAGAAAACAAAAGGCAACATTGAATTTGAAATAGGGTAAGAAAAAATCATAGGCATTATTTTCTCTCTTGTATTGCTTCTCTTACAGCATTTAAACAGTCCTATAACATAGCCCTCTTTTACAATGAATCTTACAAATTGAGAGGATTTGCTTTTAATTCTTCTAGATGGTGTGGGAGAAGAGTAGCAACTTTAGTGCTTCATTTCCTGACCCTGTAAACACCTAAGGATTTTGCTTGCTTTCAAGTGCGAAGGCCCACTGACACGCAGAGGGACTACTCAGAGGCTTAAACTTAAGCAGGTATGTAAGTGCTTGTGGAACTAGGGCTTTTTTATACTTATTGACTGACAGGTTCATTGCCCTACAGGGAGTACTTCACCAGAGTACTAGCAGTGACTTTTTTTCTTTTGGAAAATTCACTTTTGGTCTAGCCCTATTTACAGCTCCACAGATTTACGCTGTGGGAAGACCTGGAGCAGTGCCACCAAAGGTAGGCTTTGGACAAGGCTGTTGGATCAGCTGTGGCCTCGGTGAGGGCTGCAGGGAGGGATTCCTTGTGCTGGCAAAAATTGTGTTGCATGTATTGCATGGCATCTGCAGCCCACCCTGAGAAATACACTCCTGTCTGTGTTAGGAGAGGAGCTTCTGGGACAGCTTTGAAGACACCAGAAAAAAGAGAAGTATGAGAATGGGTTAGAGCAGGTGATGCTGATAATGGCATTGTTTATAGTTCTTTGGGGATAGGACTTTAGGGCTGCATGATTTGCCCCAGGTTTTGCTTTGGAGAGAAGCTGACCTGCATGCTGGGTCTAGGGGGATCTTCACCGCCCCAACCCCTTCTACAGAGCTACATTTTCTGGCTTTAGGCTGATATATGTGAGGAGGGAAACACATCCTGGTTGTTGCAGTGAGCCATGGCCAGAGCCATGGTCAGCAGGACCAAGCAGACCAACAGGCCCAGTGGTTTGATGCCTCCACAGCACAAGGACAGTGAGCACACAAAGGCTGTGTGAAGCACGCTGACCACTGGCTGCTGCCACCCCTCCTCATTATAGTTCATATTTGGTTATTTCTCTGCAAAGTTCTATGTTCCTCAGTTGGTAATTGGCCCGTGTTAATCCTCTAGCCCCCCCCATCTTCTCCCATTTGCCCTGATCCCTTCTCCCCCCTTTTGTAAGACCCCATAACTGATATTTCATTGGTTACTGTATGTTCTCCACGCCTATTATGTAGGGGTATAAAACCCCGTGCCTGCCTAATTTTATTGGCTCTCTTTGTGGCTTCTCCCTGGAATAAACCCTCCCCTGTCCCACGAGGAAGTCCCTCCGCTTTTTCCTCCCTCCTTTGCGCACCTTGCCATTGGTGGGCAAGGGGAACCCGAGCTGGTGCTTCGCCTGCCCTCCAGCGCCGCAGTCAGCCTCCGTCCCCCCGCCTGGGGCAGGGAGAACTTTGCCCTGTGCTGGAATAGTGTGCTAGCCGGCTCAGCACCGTGGCACCTGGTTTTCACACAGGGTTTGCTTGTGTGATCTGTAGCAAAATCCCAGATTTCTTAGGATTACCTTTATCTTTTGAGGGGATTTTCCCTCTCTTTTGTGAAATCTGAATTTGTCGTCTTTTTAATAGCTCCTAGACCATCTTCATACTGTGCTCTGAGTGACATGCATTAAAAAATCCTGTAGTTTACTGAATTTGCATGTACACTTCCCGTTGTTAATATTATGCCCTTAGTCCACTCAGTACCATTGATGGAATTCATTATTCCATTGAATTCTGTTCCTAAAGTTCTTTGGAGTTAAAATGACTCAATCCAAAACATCAGCTATTAAAATTAATGAAGACTTAAACAAGTCTGATTTATGGAAGAAGGTGTTGTATTTCTCTTTGGTAAAAATCTAAAATCAGATGGTCTATGAGAAATTGTATGCTAAATGGACTGCTCTTATGGTCTACTGTTTGATCTTTTGGCATGAATATTTCTGTTAAATTCTACATTCACCTTGTTAAGTTCATTCTTTCCTAACTACATTAGAGTGTTATTAGAAGTGCTCCTGTTAAAATAACACTTTTTTATTATAGAATGTTCTGCTAATATTGCTACAGCAAAAAATCATCACCCTTTCCATTATAAATATAAATCTCTATTTTCAGGGACTTTAAGCTCTGCTATAAATACTCATTCCAGGCTAACATTTGGCATGTAAAGCTAGGTGCCTGTAGGAACAACAAAGCTATTTATTATTAAATTACTTTAGCTGTTTGAATTCATCTTAAAGCAGACAAAGTAGAAATAGTTGCATGAGGGGGTTTTGTTGCTCTTTTTTTTTTTTACTCTGATGTATTTCTAGAGTATGAGAAGCTGGGAAGGGAGGAAGGTGCTGGAGCAGGAGGGCTGGGTAGTGTTCCCTGCTGGTGCCAAGTCACTTCTCTTCACTGTCTGGTTCTGCTCAGGCCAGGCTGAATTCAAGGGGCATTTCATCTTTGTTTTTTTGGGGTTTGGGGGCCTTTTCAACCACTGAATTTCTAGTATAGTCTTCCCAAGGCACATTAATGTCTTACTTGAAAAATTACTTCTGACACCATGTCAAATTTTTCATATGAAATGGAAATTTTTTTATGTTCCTTCTGCTCCCATGAGCTCCTCAAAGATCTGAACTCTGGAACCAAGTGTATGTGAGGTCCTAGTGTGTGTGAGGTAAAGTTTGAGATGGGCTTATCTTGACATCAGACTAGTAAAACTGCCCAAGCTCACCATGTCCTTTGGCCATACCCAGTGCTGAAATATAACATCTTTCTGAACATTAGTACAGTTCTCATTACTAAAAAAACAACCACAAAAAGTGGTTTCAGACATATTTGACACATTTCAGGTTGTGTTTTGTGATGATTTTAGACTGCCCTGGGTAGCAGCTCTTGCTGAAAGCAGTTCGTTGTGTCACTTGTCCTTCCTGTCCTGGGAGCTTCTGCAGTTCCTGTGTTTGCATGGTCAGTCAAGCAGACCCAGAAATAAGCATGGGTGTGAGTTGGGTTTGGGACAGACAAGCTCCCTGTCCACCACATCACGTGGCCCACAGGGACGATGCTCATGCTCAGCAGGGCACTGGGAAATCAGACTGTCCCCCTCTCAGCTGTCCTGCCTTGTTTCACATGAAACAATGAAACTGCAGCAAAAGATGCTTAAATGACTAATTGAAAATCTTCCAGAGAGCGATTCCTTGCAGTAGGAAGGAATGCTTAAAAGGATTTTCTGAAGTTTTTGTTTCCTTGGAGTGTCCGTAGGAATAAAATGCCTTGAGATCCAGGTGCCTGTAGGAATAAAAAAGCCCCATCACCAGGACAACATTGAGCAAATTGCAAATCTTTAGTCTAGGAGCGACAAAGGCTTGATAGGAATGGCCTGCCTGTGTTTGACAGCACTGCAGACAGCCTTGGTCAGACGAAAGTCTGCATGAGCATCTGGAGGAGAGGGAATGAGCAGGTGTTCCTGATCACTCATAGCCTGGAAATGCATGAGCTGAGAGGAGACCAAGAGCAGACAAACCCTTCAGACTGCAAACCAAGTCACAAGTGGGTGGGCTCATAGGCTTTGTTGCTTTTTAATGACAACTTGCTGGGCCCAGCAGTGGCAAACAGTTTGTGCAAGTAGTTGGTAGCATCAGAAGAGTGTGTGTGGGATTTCTGTGGTTGCTAAGAGCAACCTGGTCTAGCAGGAAATATTTTATTATGCTCAATGCTTTATTCTGAAAGCCCCAGGGTTTATAAATTGAAAAGCAAGACAACACCAGGAAAGCCCCTGTGCCCTCTCGCAATTAGCTGTGAAATTTCTGAGGCCTTGCTTTCACCTGTGCCTGCCGAGATGGTCTCACTGGGCCTTGGCATCACCTCAAGGTCTGACCATGCCTCAGCTCTGCCAGCACACTTCTCACATCCAGGAGAGTGAAGGCAGCACTGATATTAGAGGGACACTCTTTCTGATTGGTATTAGCCCTTACACCCTCTTAATTATTATACATTTTTCTCTTCAGCTTCTTCTTGAGATTCCGATACTTCTTTTTCTCCCTGAAAGCTGTGAGTGTTCTTGCTCCTCTGTCTCCTCTCCACTCACTCCCTGTGTCCGTGTGCCTCCACTGTTGTGTTCTCCTAACTTTTTTATCTGGTTTCCAACTTTACCAGGACTTCTTCAGTGGAAACTGCAGACTCCTTTCTGAATGCTGAGAAGGGAGGAAAAGAAAAAGTGAGGGTGGTTAATTCAGAAATGAGTGATATAAAGGTTACAGGACCTTGAATATGTGAGTGTGGTGACGGTGGAGAAGTAAAGGTTGTGTTAAATAAATCTGAGACATTTAATAGATTTAAGGGATGGGTTTTTTCTTACTCTTCTCTTTTTTTTTCTTATCAGTTATTGATAAAAGCTGGATAGGGAAACATAGGACAGCTAAAGAAGATTTTTTTATCTTGAAAAAAGCAACTATAAAGCAATTGTTAACAAAAAACCCTTTTTACACCACTATTGTAATTTTGTTCAGAATTATGTTCTGTTTGACACTTTAAAAAAAGAGAAAGTGAAAATATGTCCATGAAGGGTAAGCATTCTGCATTTCAGACTTGGTCTATGCACCTTTTTGATCAGCCCAGCTCACATGGACTTGTGTTTCATACAGGTAAGACTTAAAATGTTATTATTTGAGTTTATCATTAAGTAAGTGAGACAGGGAGTTATTCATGGGACCACCCTGTTTAAGCTATTTCTTGTCTTAAGGAAACCAAACCAGCATATTCCCACAAGTATTGAATGCACGCTGCTGCTTTGACTGCAGTGAAAGACCACCTCTGTTAAGCAGTGATTTATTTTTCTGTCAGTCTCTTGGGTGACCACTGATGGCAGATTTTGCTGTGTTTCCTACGGTAGAAGCAATATGTTCTGAAATATTTTGATTGTGTTTAAAGTATATGTATGAAAATGTGATATATGGTAAAGTAATGTGTGGCAAAAAATAATATTGACATGCGTATTGGATATATCAAGAGGAAATGTGGAAGATATTTTCATAAGCATATGTTCTACTTTATTTGGGAGAGGAATATTGGAAGGCATGGGAATACTTATGAAAATGTATAGAAGCCTTTTATAGAGTGTTGAAGCAATTTTTCTGATAAATGTTTGGAAAATATCCAAAAGTGTTATGGTACATAAAGAAAGCAATGTGTAACTTTTTTTTTTAATTATTCTTAATATGGTTAATTTATGTTCATTTACTTTAGAATATATTGGAACCATATTTCATAAATATTAAACTTATTTTGTGCTGCCTATGCACACTATTGGAATTCACTTGATCTTCATAAAACACAGAAATGTATTTCTCCCGATTTATAATTATATATCTGAAATATGCAGTACATATATTGGCAGAGAAAAGGACACATTTATACAGATTTTTACTAGTCTATCTTGTGCTCAAGACAACACTTACAGAGTAAATCGTGCTTTAATATGCCCACAGAAGCTTTACAGGTTTATGCATATACTCACATTCCTCTATACAGACCATAGTTGTAAATGGTATTTTCACAAATTATCCTTTTTTGGCTTTGTAAGAGTCTTGGAGAAAATTTGCTGAAGAGAGAATTTCTTCCTACTAAACAAGGACACAGGAAAATAAAAGTTGGTATCTCTTCAAAAACGTTACTTAAAATTTCTCTTGCATTTTTATAAGGACCTCAAAAGTAGACCTTCTCTGTTGACAGATCAATGCCAAATTTAATCTGTGGTACTAAGGGCTGAAAACTCTTCTGATGATGATTTTTTGACACCTCTCCCATTCAAAGAGTGAACTGATGGCAGTAGATTAGGACTTGTTCTACTTCCTTACCTTTCTAGAAACCTTTTCCATGCTGCTATTTTGCTTTGCACTGCTTTATGAAATTACATATTAAATTTACATGTGGTTTCCCTCTGTTAAGCTTGAGAATCGTTTTGGTTTGTTTCTACAAGAGACACTGTTCTAGGACCAATAGAAAATTGCAGTGGCAGCTTTCCAGAGCCTGAGGAAGACATCTCAATTGATACTCATTTGCACGAGGTATTCATGCCTTTCCGTTAGAGTCCCTTAGACTAGGACATTTAAAAGACTAAAATACACTAAGAAATTAAGAATTAGGTTTAGATCTACTTTCTTCTTCTCCTTTTTTCTCATTTTTTCTGTCCAGCCACCTCTTAGTTTTCTCTTTCTATCTCTCATGTTTCCACTTTCAAATTATGGCACCCTTTCATCCTTTTCAAATCCAGAAAGAGCAACTTGAAAGAAGTGCTAACAGGAAAGAAACTCACAAGAAATTTAGTAGTTAGCCTTTGCATTATAATCTGATACTAACATGTGAACTCACTATTTGGGATATTTCAAATTAATAGGGAAAGGGAAAGGGAAAGGGAAAGGGAAAGGGAAAGGGAAAGGAAGGGCCCTTACTTTAGATTTCAGTACTTCAGAAAGATACATTTTATAGTTTCCTAGGTAAATTACCAGGGAGTTTTCTGAGAGTTACTAAAGCAGCACCTTTAGGACCCTTGATTTCCTAACCTGATGGAAATTCTTTTTGAAATTTGTTTCGTCCCAGAAATGTCAAACTTTCTTGAAACTTGAGAGTGCTTCTGGGAACTGAGAAGTGCCAGAGTTGCTCAGGAGGGATATTCTCAAAGCCCAGCTTCTGCCTAGAAAGGCCAGTCGTGTCTCTTACCCTCTATTGCCAATGGAGTGACCAAGAGTCTCCTCCAGGGGTGATGCAGATGTCCTGGGATTGGCATTCTCACTTAGCCCTTACAGGACGCTCCTGTCTGTAGAGGCTACAGGAGGAAGCTTGGTACACTAGCACCTCCAAGTCTTTATGATTCCCTTTTTGGCGTACATGGAGACAAGGCCTTCAAAGGGTCTGAAAAACAGGTTCAAAAAGAGATAATTTTCCATTGTTAAGTGTTTTATTTAACTAGTCTCAGGGGACTTTTCTTCCTTCATTTCTCAACTGAAGCATAATTGCTGATATCAAGAAGGGTTGGGGTTTTTGCTATTTCACCAAATATTATTGCAAATTATATTTCAGGTTAGTGTTTAAACCTAAAAAATAGCTGAAGACAATTTAATCATAATGATTCTTATCCAAATTTTAAAAGAGAGCTTTTCTCTAAATTAGCAAAGTAAAGATCAATATTCTTGAGACCAGGCCTATCAAAGGATGATGTTTCTAAAAAGGTGTGCTTTGATAATTATCATAATCAAATTCCATCAGTTGTAGCAGGTACACAGTGCCCTTGAAAATCTGGATGGATTTGAATATATATTTCTTTTAAATTTTATTTGAAGATATTTTCCATATTCAGGGAAGGACAAACGAACTGGGGAAGGGTCTGGAGAACAACTTTGATGAGGAGCAGCAGAGGCAGCTGAGGGAGCTCAGCTTGGAGAAGAGGAGGCTTGGGGGGGACCTTCTAATTCTCTACAACTCCCTGAAAGGAGGGTGGAGCCAGGTGGGAGTTGGTCCCTTCTCCCAGGTCGCAAGTGACAAGAGGAAAAGTCATCAAATTGCACGAGGGGAGGTTTAGATTGTATAGTGAAAATTTCTTCCCAGAAAGATGTGTCAAGCACTGGAACAGGCTGCCTAGGGAAGCGGTGGAGTCACCATCCCCAGAGGGATGTAAAAGATGTGTAGATGGGGCACTGAGGGACATGGTTTAGTGGTGAGCACAGTGGTGGTGTTGGGCTGATGGTTGGACTTGGTGATCTTAGAGGTCTTTGCCAACCCTAACAATTCTATGATTCTACTGATTTTTCTTTTATAGCTATGGTTTTTATATGAAAAAATTATGAAGTTCTCCATTTAACCACCTACCTGAGGTTATAGCAACACAAATAAAAATGTTGCAGCCTTTTTATCTGGCTCACAAGGAAGTATTTTGATTTCAAATGTGCTGGTAAAAGAGAGGATTAAATGCCCAGAGCTAAATCATTGAGCCACTTCATTTCCTGGGGACTGTAAGAATGGGCTAACCAGACATTTTGTCACCACTTTTTCCTGAGAAGATGTTCTTCAACTACAAAGGTCACTGCAATTTCTCGTTGCACCATAAACTCGTTCTGGCACAAGCATCTGACCTGCTGTATTTGTTAAAAATGGCATCTCTCACTGTGAGAGGCTCATCCAAGGTCTCAGACCACAAAAGTAACTTCTAAGTCTTCCTTCAGCACGGAGGAACTGCAGTCCTCAGGATCCAAGGAATTCCTCTGCTCTTCAGCTTCAATAACACACATCTATATTTTCATATGCTTCCCCAGACTATGAATTCTGCTGCCCTTTGCCATAAGCCTGAGGCATTGACCGGCCTTGCATTCTGGGTTTCCTATAGCGCCTGAGGCTTTATGAGGCTTTATAAAGATCTTGATAACTATTTTTTTTTCCAGAAGAGAATTCATATATATTTTATTTGAATTATAATTCCCTAATGGAGAAGTGAACCCAGAGGCAGACAGCTAGGAGAGACAGAGGAAAAAATCTACAGGTAAGAGGAGAAGAGAGAAAAGGGGTTGTCATACAGCCGGATGAAGAAGTGACAGACAAGGTGCTCTTGGCACATTACATTTCCTGTGAATAAATATATTGCCCTTTAGAAACTTTTAAATGTGTTTTAGAACATTTGTAACCTTACCGAACAGTGACACTATCAGAAATGCCATAAATGTCCACCAGCTTCTTGAGCTATCCATTATTATAGTGGCATTATTTGGCAGACAAATGCTGACTGATCTACTTTGTAGTGGATCAGTGAGCAAACCCCTCTTTTCAAGCTGCCTTACCCATGTTCAATATCTTGATCCTTTGTGTTCTTATTAAAAAATAACTCTATAAATTCAATATTTTATATTAAAAATGGAAAAATAATATTGAATTTTTAGTCTCTTGATTAATTCATATGCTTTATTAAGCCTTTCGGCACTTACGGCCCTGGAAACGTATGGGCAGGAATCAATTATGCTTTTGAAAACCCCAACTGAACGTTGTATTTGTTTTTATAACGGAAAAAAGGTCACTTAAACTATGGATGTTGGAACAAAATAAGTGTTCAAAAGATTTTGCTTTGTAGGATGGTCAGCACTTTCTAATGAGTTTATAAAAGCAGTTGACTTGTATTCATGTACTGGATTTTAATATTTTTAATTACAGATTAGCAGTACTCTAGGATTAGTCTTACGCAAAATTAGTGAAGCCAGGCTATGTTTCTTTAAGATATTTCCATCACATTAGTAGATTCATGCTTTGTTACCACCAGAAAATAAAAGTGATATAAATGTAATGTTGATTTCCAGAATGAGGTGCACAAAGTATGACACGAAACACAGTGAAAATGGTTGGTAAGTGTTTATGTGAAGGTGACAGCTCAGCAACAAAAAGGCAGGATTAAAAGTTAATTAAGAGGAGTTGTTTTTCTGACACAGAAATAATCTTTTTTTTTCAAACAAAGGGAATTATAAATGCAGCAAATTACTAGACTGCTTGTTAGAATGCTTGTGTTAGCAATAGAGGATTGACCTTATATTTTCTTGCTTTTTTCACACAATCATGCAATATTTCCCATAACAAAGTAAGCAGTGTTCATGTAGAAATTTTAAAGAGCATACCAAGTTAAAAAAACTATATTTCATTTGGGGTTTTTGTTGCTGTTCCTCTCTAATTATAACCACTGAATAAATGAAAATTACAACTACTTGCGTCAAAAAAGATTGTGAAACACTTGTTTTCAGTGGCACGAAGGCTCATTTTTGTTCCCGTTAGGTTTTTAATCACTCAGCAGTAAAAAGGAGTTAATCATCAGTGTGACAGCATGATGTCACCTCTTCATGGACCTTTTCATAGATGCAGTACATGGAAAAGTTATCTGTTACTTCCATGGAACGTTACTTTGACTCCTCATGAATGATTGGAACTAGCTCTAGTTTTATTCCTGTTGTAGGATATACTAACTTCTACTGCCTGCCTTTGCAAATTCCCACCTAATTAAAATCGTCAGGCATGTCCTTCATGGGGCGTTGAATTTTTAACCTCATCAGATGTGATGGTGCCAGGGTAAGTATTGCATTTACTGTGGAGGAGTCTGAGCTGAGACTAGTGATACAAGTAGTGTTTGTTTGTGGGGATGGGATGGAATATGTTGGAGACAGACCTTCAGAAACCTATTTTAGAAGCATTGGGTGTAGACCAACCCAGCAGTTTTGCAGAATGCTTCTTTAGGCTGAGGAGCAATGAGAGAGAGAAGAAGAGTTAAGAAATGGAAAATTGAGTTGCTTGAAGGTTTAATTTAGATGATCCCTAAAGTGACAGAAAGAAGATGAACAAAGAGAGGAAATAGCCAGCTGTCACCTGTAATCTATGAGGTTTCTTCTCTGACTCTATTCCTTGGCTGGTGCAAATCAGAGTAGCTCATTTACAGCTGTTAAAATTACAGCAATGGGTTTTGGTTCTGGACCTTTTTTCAAAAAGTGTTTGATGGGTTTCATTCATCAGGAAACATTTCAAGTTCATAGCCAAGAAGAGGCATCTGCAGTAGAAAGTCTGACTGATCAAACCACCCCTGGAAGAGGTCACTCAAAGCCCTGCTCTGGGTTATCCATATGAAGAAGCTTTCCAGCCTCAGGTGAGAGGCCTGGTCAGCCAAGCTGCTGAATTATTTCTGTGTTTTGGGGCGTTCTTTCCATGAAATTGATTTAATTTTATTCCAAAGTGTAATATGAAAAAGGAGAATATTTTGAAATGTTTCATAAAACACAGTAACCTTTTGACCAGCATTAGTATCAATACAACCACTTCCTCTTGTTTTCTTACTGTCTGATGTCTTTGTCATCTTCTGTGTTTCTTTTCACTTTGTATCTCATATTTGATTGTCCTGGCAATCTTTTTCACTCTTTTTCTGTAACTCCTCATGTGTTTTTAGTAAGAGAATGTAAGAATAGATTGATTTGCCGCAATCCTCTTTGGCATTGCACTGTATTCGTTTTTTCAAGTCTGTAAAAAGGACCAGGGAATTCCTTTGTGCCTAAATTATTTATATGAAACCAAATAGAATACAGTGGAGGTATAATCTTTTATTAATAAAGCTCTAAGATACTGGCCCTGCTGCAGATGAATTCTGCTAGAGAGGAAATGTCTGTGACAGCCTAGGAATGGCAAGTACCAGAAGTACTGTTCTGGGAGATGAAGCCTTCAGCATGACTGATGTTTTCTAATGCTACACATGACTGAGGGCAGGACCTTAGGAAACATAGCCTACTAGAATTTCTCCTTTCAAATGTTTTCAAATGAGGCTACTTGAAAAGCAGTGGTACATTTTGTAAATGGTAAAGAACTAAAAAAAAAATAGAACTCAGTCCTTTCTCTAATGCCACTCAACGTTTTTCATTTCAAAATGCTGTGTACTTTTTCATTCATCACCTTGAAAAGGAGTAAGCATATATAGTGTTTGCCTCACTCTCAAACATCCACACTGCAGCAGCTCAGATCATAGAGTCACAGAAACAGAGTATCATGGAATCATTGAATGGTTTGGGTTGCAAAGGACGTTAAGGATCATCTCGTTCCACCCCCCTGCCATGGGCGAGGACAGTTTTCACTAAATCAGGTTGCTCAGGGGCCACCCAGCTGGCTTCAAACACTTCCAGGGATGGGGCATCCACAACTTCTCTGATTCCATACAATCATAGAGCTGCCCAGGGTAGAGGGCACCTTGAAAGTTCCTCTGGTCCAACCTTTCATGGGAAAGGGAGCCTGCAGGAGAATGTCTAACACCCTGTCCAGTCACATCTGGAACACCACCAGGGATAGGAACTCTGAGGCATCCCTGGGGAGGTTGTTCCAGTGAGTGATGGTTCTTACTGTAAAAAAATTTCTTTCCTATTTCAAGATGAAACCTCTGCAGTGTAACTTTTACCTTTTGCTCCTTGTCTTCTCCATGTGGCACCTTGTGTGGGGAGATCCTCTTCATCTCTTTTGTATTTACTTAAACATGACCTGTAAGCATGATTCTTCTCTAGAATAAAATCAGCTTACTGTATAAGTAGGTACTAATTATGTCAGCTAATCTCCTATTAAGATGTTGACTAAAGGTAGTCCTATGATTCAGATTTGATAAGATTAATTTCCAAAATGAGTGACCTTTTTTTTCCTAACTTCATATAAATCATTGGTAATTAAATTATATTTTGAAGTGAGTCTGGACGAGAAATCTAGGAACCTCTAATTTAAGCAAAAAAGTATTTGTTATTTATCTTTATCTATTTGGTTATTTGCCCCAGATCACCCAATCATACACTTCTCAATATCTATTTTGATTTTGAGGTATTTTAGAGAGTAGAGAAAATCTGTTTGTATTTCAACCTCTCCTTTCCTCTGGAAAATAAGTTCAGTTCAAAATATCTGATATTTCTTCACATCTGGACACTTTAAACCCCAATGCTAGAATGTTGCATATAAAGTAATTTGTGGTTTTAAACTTTGGTTTCCACTCTCCCATATAAATGCAAATAAAATGTTTTCCATTAGAATAAGTCTGCCTCGTGCTTTTATAATGGAGGCATTGGAGACTACAAAGTAGAGTAGAATCCATTTTGATAATACTACATCTTCTCTCTGAGCTCCAATCTAAATATTTCCATCTGTCAGATTTTTTATTTAATATTCTGAATAATGGAAGTTGCAGGAAAAAGGGAACAATCATTTTTATTTCACTTTCTTTTGCCACACTTTGGTGGTCTTACAGTTTCTTCTTGGATTGCAGAAAAGTGTGTGTGAAGATTTATAGCCCTTTCCTCTGCTAAGATATCTCCTAAAAATCCAAAGATGTCATTTTCAAATGTTCATAAACGAGCATATTTTCTAAAATTAAAAAAAAAAAAAAAAAA